>CM042848.1:2709029-2924500 GCA_023653725.1 Bungarus multicinctus
AAGAGTTATTGGATAAAAACACATGCATGGTTAGAAAAAATGTTAAAGCTACATATAGATTATAAGCCAGAAATATTTTTGTTAGCCATAGTATCGGAAAAATATAATAAAGGGAATTTGTATTTAATATTGCATGTTTTGATAGCAACAAGAATTGTATTTGCACAGTATTGGAAAAAGGAGGAAACACCAAGAGAAGAAAATGTAATTAAAAAAATATTAGATTATGCAGAAATGGATACTGACATTAAAGACTGCCATTACAGAATATTTTCAAATATGGGATTTGTTTTATAAATGGTTGGATAATAGAAATAGAAATTAGGAACTGGGAAAACTTTATTATGCAAGCAATTGACCCAGACAATACACTGTTCACAAAGCACTTATATATGTTAATTAAAAATGTTTAAATAAACTATATATATATAAAAAGAATGAACTCCACATTGTCCAACTGCCAACTCTTTGAATGAGTTATTTTGATTTTGTTAAATACATAATTTGAATTATCCTACCCTTTAATACTAGATTATACATTCACTGATTAAAATAATTAGTTTCAAATTCTTAAATTATTATAAAGTGAATTATCCACTTAATTAGACCAGCATAATCAAAATTATTCATAACATATAATTGCAGTGTAAATTTGTTTTATTTTTATAAATTATATTTTTATAATTCTTCATAATTGTACTGTAATTCTAGTTTTGCTTAAAAGAAAATATATGAAGTTGAAATGAAATAAGGCTACTTCTCAGAAATAGGAGCCCTGATTATTTTTATGTAACTGTTGCAGCCTGCCTCAATGTTTCATCAATTCTATATTGCAAGCTGACATTTATTAGGAATTCATACTATACCCCATGGCATGAATATTCTTTAATAATGGCAAAGATGATAGATCAGAGAAGAACATTTTTCTCTCTCTCTTTTTTTTACTATTTCAAACAACAAAGAGATGCACAATGCATGTCTCTAGCCTGGTTTGTTTAATTCAAAGGAAAGTAGTGAAGATGTTTTAATATATTTTTATCACAAATGTTTGCTTGCTTATTTCTGTTTCTAAAATTGAAAGCCGTAGGTAGCAGAATACTGAATCTCATGTGTTCTGCATATTCCTTGGTCAGCTTGCTGCTATTTCTACTGCCATGGAAACAGGGAAAGGGGGAGTGATGGGCACTTGGCACTTGGGAATGTAGGAGGAATTTTTTTGTGAGGCTTTGCAAATGTTTATTATTTTCAACGCCAACTCTTCTAGCTTCAGATTGCAGAGCCTTTCCACAAAACATCTTCTGGCCAGGGATTGAACTCTGGTTGCCTAATTACAAGGGTGATAGGCTCTAGGGGTTGTTTCAATTGGATGCTTTGGGTAGTTTTGCTTCAGATCCGACCTGACTCAGCTGTGTTCACTTCTTTCCTAGTAAAAGTACCTATCAGATCCATGTATCCGTCTTTCTTCAATGGAAGAAGAAGGGAGGAAGGTTGGTACAATTAATCCTTTTTGATGTAACCGGAATATTTTAATTCTTGTATTGAATCTGTATAACTTGCATATGATATACAACTGAGGACTGGAGCCCAGACGCCTGGAAACTTGTCACCTCTTGGAGAGATAGCAAGAGGAGAAGAGGCCATAAAAATTCCAGCTCCGAAAGAAACTTCCTGAGAAGCTCTTCTCAACTATGTTCCCAGAAAAATGGGGGGTGGGAAGCATTAATATGTTGCTTCTTTGTATTGACAAAATCCATACCAGACTAAAGAGAGGGGTTCTAACTCCCTTTATCTAAGTTGCATGCCTGAAGGGATATTAGACCCTGCTTTGAACGTCACCTGGATCTTTTCCTTTTCAATAAAGAATTCCATTCAGAGACTGGTAAAGATAGCCAAGTAGAGTATAGAAAGCTCACTTCCTGTTATTCAGGATACTGCTTATAAGCGCTATGTGCTTAGAGCTCAAACATTATTAGAGACCCCACACATCCACTTCATGGTATGTTTCTGTTGCTCCCCTCTAGGAGGAGGTCTAAGTATTTCTAATAGGACTACCAGATCTGGTAACAGCTTTGTTGCCTATGCCATCCATCTGGAAAACTTGCAAGTTTCGTTTTTCTTGCCATATACATGTATACATCCAATCTAGACTGTGATGTTTCTCCGTGTCATATAATATAGGTGGGTATATGCATAATTTTCTATTTATTTATTTATTTAGTCATGATCATAAAAGCCCAGACAGCACAATATCAGTGAGAAAGAAAAACAAGAAATCCAAGAAGAAACCAGCATGGCTGCACAAAGATCTCTCTGACAAATTGAAAGACAAAAAGGACAAGTAGAAAAAATGGAACACACAACTAAGGCAAAATAAGAGCAGAATCTGCAAAGATGAAGTCATGAAAACAAAGGCTCAGAATGAACAAAGACTTGCAACAAAAGTCAAAAACAATAACAAAGTTTCATCCAACATATAAATAACAAGAAAACAGTCGGTCCACTAAAGAGAGAAGATGGCAAAAAAGTAACAGCAATAGAGAAAAAGCAGAGCGACTAAACTCATTCTTTGCATCGGTCTTCATGCAAAAAGGAACTATAGCCCAACCTACCAAAAACATAACTGTGAAAGACAGACTAGAAATAAAAGTTAAAATAAGCAAAAGAAATGGTAAAAGAACATCTGTCGGATGTTGATTAATACAAATGACTGCGACCTGATGGATTACATCCCAGAGTTTTAAAGGAGCTGGCAGAGGTCATCTCAGAACCACTGCACCATATCTTTCAAAAATCCTGGAGCATCAGGGAACTACCAGAGGACTGGAAAAGAGCTGATGTGGTTCCCATCTTCAAAAAAGGGGGGAAAAACAGACCCAGGAAACTACAGACCAATCAGCCTAACACCAATACTTGGGAAGATACTGGAAAAGATAATAAAAAAACAGATCTGCCAACATCTAGAAATAAGTAAAGTAATAACTAGAAGCCAGCACAGGTTTGTTAAAAACAGATCATGCCTAACCAATCTTATTTCATTCTCTGACAAAGTGACTAAATTAGTAGACCAGTGAAATGCTGTGGGCATAATATGCTCAGACTTCAGCAAGGCATTCGACAAAATAGATCACAATATACTTCTTAGTAAGCTAGAAAAAAGTGGGATAGATAGCATCATCACCAGATGGATTCCTAACTGGCTAACAAACTGTGCTCAACGAATAGTCCTTAATGGTACTGTCTACATGGAGGGAAGTAAGCAGTGGGGTACCACAAGGTTCCGTCTTAAGCCCAGTACTCTTCAATATCTTCATAAATGACTTAGATGAGGGAATAGAAGGGGAACTTACCAAATTTGCAGATGATACTAAACTGTCAGGAATAGCTAACACCCTAGAAGATAGGCTCAAAATCCAGATGGATCTTGACAGACTTGACCACTATCTAACAAATTGGGCTCTATCTAACAAAATGAAATTCAATGTAGAAAAAGTAAAGTCTTACATTTAGGCAAGAAAATAGGCATTGGTTCTTACCTGATACGCCGGTTCTCTCCGAGCTGCGAAGGAGCATCCATTTGATTGGGTTGGTTCAGTCTTCATCCTGATAGGCTGAGCTTAAACTTCGGAACGCTCCTCCTCCTCCACGAGACTCCTCCCAGCGTTCCCCAGTTTTAGCGAAGATCGCAGTGAAAAGGCAGATGTCGCTTCTGAGAAACTAGTACATCAGCTTGGTCGTATAGCAGGACTCCCACAGACGTAAGGAATAAACACAGTTAGCAATAACACACAGGGTGGGGATGGATGCTCCTTCGCAGCTCGGAGAGAACCGGCGTATCAGGTAAGAACCAACGCCTATTCTCCTACGAGCTGCTCGGAGCATCCATTTGATTGGGACATACCAAAGCTTGGCCTGGACTACGGGCGGGATGCTGACTGGACCTGGAGTCTGTCGCTGTCCTGCACACACCCTGTAGCATCCTCCTACCAAAGGACGCATCTGCAGATGCAAAGACATCAACCTTATAATGTCTGATAAAGGGGGAAGGAGACGCCCATGTGGCGGCCCTACAAATGTCAGAAATAGGAGCTTGGGTGGCCCAAGCTGCCGTGGTGGCAGCACTGTGAGTGGAGTGCGCCATGATGCCCCTAGGAACTGCTAGGGCCTGGGCCTGATAGGCTTTAGCAATGGTGGCCCGCAACCAACGACCTATGGTGGTGGAAGAGGCCCTAGTACCTTGACTATGAGGCAGAAATACAATAAACAAGGCCTCTGTCCTCCTAAAGGATGCTGTGCGATGGATATAGACCTTCAAGGCACGTTGGACATCCAACTTATGCCACTGATGTTCCAACTCTCGGGAAGGATGAGGACAGAAATTGGGCAAGACTAACTCCTGTGCCCTGTGAAAAGCCGAATTAATCTTTGGAATAAACATGGGATCCGGCCGGAGGACAATCCTATCTGCATGAAAAACACAGAGGTCTGACCTGATAGATAGGGAGGCCAACTCGGAAATGCGCCGAGCTGAAGTAATGGCCACTAAGAAAGCAACCTTATATGTAAGAAATAGTAGTGATGTGGAACGAATCGGTTCGAAAGGAGGTTTGGTAAGGGCCAGAAGGACCTTGTTCAAATCCCAAGTAGGATAACGATGAACCATGGGCGGTCGTAAATTAGTAGCACCCTTAAGAAAGGCGCGAATAAGAGGGTGATGAGAAAGAGATGGGAAATTCTCCTGGTCAATCACGGAAGACAGGGCAGAAACTTGTTTTCTCAAGGTATTTGGTGAAAGCCCCCTATCGAGACCAGCTTGTAGAAATTCCAAAATTTGAGCAATCGAAGGAGATCGCGGATCAATATGAAATTGGGAACACCAACTGGTAAATGTGGACCAAGTTGCATTATAAATGCGATTTGTTGAGGGGCGCCTTCAAACCTGGATGGTTGAAATAACCTTGTTGGATAGTTGCTTGCTGATTAAACGCGACCGCTCAACCTCCAGACGGTCAATTGGAACCACTGAGGGTTCGGATGTTGAAGAGGACCCTGGGTTAGCACAATACTGTCCAGAGGAATCCTCCATGGTTTGAACACCGACAGACAACGGAGATCGGCAAACCAAGGGCGTCTGGGCCAGTATGGAGCCACCAAAAGCAATCTGCCCGTTCCTCTAGCATCTTCCGTATGACCTGAGGGATCAAAGGAAGAGGGGGAAAGGCGTACAATAGCCCTGGGGGCCACGGGCAGCGAAGGGCGTTGAAATCCTCCGCCCCTTGAGAGGGGAATCGGGACACGAACCGTGGCAGGTGGGCATTGAGAGGGGAGGCGAAAAGATCGACCTCCGGAAGACCAAACCTCGTGACTGACTCTTGAAAGAACGACGGATGAAAACGCCACTCCGTGGGATCGACCGTGGCCCAGCTGAGCCAATCTGCCTGGGTATTGCAGATACCCGAGATGTGTTCTGCCGTAATAGAAAGTAAATTTGTCTCCGCCCAACGACAGAGACGTTCCGCCTCCTGCATGAGAGGTCGAGACTGTGTGCCCCCTTGCTTGTTTAGGTGCGCCTTGGCTGCTGTACTGTCTGTGAGAACTAAAATATGTTGGTTGCGTACCTGCGGTAGCAGAGCCCGAAGGGCCAGATGAATTGCCCGAAGTTCCAGCCAATTGATATTGTGGGACTGTTCCCTTGCTGACCAGCGACCTTGAACTGTGGATGAGTGAAGGTGAGCACCCCAGCCCAGCAGGCTGGTGTCGGTGGTGACAGTGAGTCTGCGGGGCTCCTTGAAAAGACAACCCTTGTTGGTTGTGGGCCGGGACCACCAGAGAAGTGATGTAAGAACTTTGGTTGGAACTTTGACTTTGTGACCGGAATTGCTGAGACCGAAACGTTGAAACAGGAGAAGGAACCACTTAAGGGACCTGGAATGAAGACGAGCGCAAGGAATAATAAAAATACATGTGATCATTTTTCCAAGAAGGGTAGAAAGATCAGCCAGAGAAACAGTATGTCGTGACCTGATCAGCTGCACTAGTTGTTGTATACTTTTATGCCTTTCGTCAGAAAGGTAAACCTTTCATGCCCGTGTGTCAATGATGGCACCTAAGTGTAACAATCTTGTAGAAGGAATTAACTGGCTTTTGTCTTGATTAATAGCAAATCCATGTGCTTGCAAAATGCGTAGAGTCGTCTGAGTATCTTGGACAGCTTGGGTAGAAGAGCTGGACAAAATTAAAATGTCATCTAGATAACAGTGCAACCTGATGAGAAGGGCGCGAATATGGGCGGCTAGAGCAGCGAGGACCTTAGTGAAAACCCGAGGAGCAGAGGCTAGACCGAAGGGAAGAGCCCAATATTCGAAATGTTGACCGTTATAGCAGAATCTTAAAAACTTAGGATGTGATGGCCTGATCGGAATATGCAAATAAGCTTCCGTGAGATCTACTGAGGTGAGAAAATCTCCCTCTCTGATGCTAGCAAGGATGGAATGTAAAGTGTGCATCTTGAATTTGCAATAGACTAAAAATTTATTGAGTCGTTTGAGGTCCAAGATAGCTCTCCACCCGCCAGAACTTTTCTTAACTAAAAAGAGTAGAGAATAAAAACCACGCCCTTTGTGGTCTGCGGGAACCGGTTGAATGGCCCGTATGTGTAGAAGATGCTGTATGGCTGCTTCCATGAGGCTATGCTTAACCAAATTTTTGGAAATAGGGGATACCTTGAAAAATTCAGATGGGGCGGACTGGAATTCTAAAGCCAGGCCAAACCTCACAGTATCTCGGACCCAGGCATCCGAAGTAGAAGTGTCCCATCTATCCGCATAAAACTTGAGACGGCCCCCTATGGGAAAAGACTCCTCAAGGCTAACGTGGACGCCTGAAGAATCTATTGCCGGAAGAACGGAATGATCGTCTGGATTGGCCGCCTCTCCGGTACCGATCCCCAGGGTCGAACCTGTCTGAGGAGAATCCCGGGCGAGGAAAATGGGATCTAGATGGTCTAGACAGAAAGGAACTCTGGGATTAAGGTCGAAAGGAACTCCTCCGAAAGGACTGGGGATACCTTGGGTCAGACTTCCGAAAAAGAGAATGAAGAATCCTTTTCTTATTCCGGTCTCAATGAGAAGCGGATCTAAAGAGGGACCAAACAGCTTGTCGCTGTTGAGAGGAGCAGAAGCAAGCTTAGATTTGTGCTTGATGTCCGCCTGCCAAGGCTTAAGCCAAAGGAAGCGTCTGGCTGAAAGATGAGATGCAATGGCTCTAGTAGAAAATTTTACGGCATGAAAGGTTGCATCGGCTGAAAATTCTGTAGCAGCCGTGAGCTTAGCAATATCCTGATGGGCCCTTAGATTAGATGTAGGGACATGCTCACAAAGTTGTTTCAGCCATTTGAGTGAAGTCCTATTGAAAAATGAGGCCGCCGTGGCAGCTCTGATAGCCCAAGCATCAGAGTGATGGGCTTTGCGTAGCGCTACCTCTGCCCTTTTATCCTCAGGCTTTAACATCTCAAGCAGCTCGCTTGGAAGAGAAGTAGGAGAGGCGAGACCCACAATGGGTTCATTGACCTCCGGTATATTTAACAAATTGAGGTATTCTGGAGCCATATTAAAGAGTCTCCTATCGTAACTAGTAGGAGCCAGACATGGAACAGGGGAACGGAACTGTTTTTGAACTAGTTCCATGAACCTTGGAGGAACAGGGTTCACTTCAGCCTGAACAGTAGGCTGATGAAAAAATAAATCCTGGGGACCCTCCTCTGCAGGACCCACTGGGGGGGCTGATGTGTCGATGCCAGCCGTGTTAGTCGCCTTATATAGGAGGGATTTAAATAGGTGAGGCTGAAACAGACCAGTAAACGCCGGTTGGTCCGGGGAGAGACACTCATCCTCGGACATCCCCCCTTCTAAAAGATCCTGATCGGATAAGGAGTGTTCCGCCTCATGAAAGGACTCTAGGTCACTGTGTTCCAAATCCTGCATTTGAAACAGCTCCTCAGCCTCCATGTCCAGATCCTCTCTCTGAGTGTCCTGCATCGGAATATCCTCAAAAGGTATTACCTGATCAGCAGTTAGTTCTGGCCTGATTAGAGGCTGGAGTGTCTGAGACTCCAGATCAGCAGGGACAGGCTGAGGTCGTGTCATAACAGCATGTTGTAAACCGGCAGAAATCCCCTGCCTGATTGCCATCTCCATCCAAGATCGCATTTGAGGCGGAATCTCCTCAGGCAAGGAAGATTCCTGGCGAAGGCCTGCATCAGTGGGGGTAAAGGTGGCCTCAGGAGGACCCCTAGAGGCTGGCCGGTCTGATGACTGAGTCTGGTGTCCCACAGAACTACCACTGTGCCTGGAGGAGAGGGAAACATCTAGTGGGGGAGGACAGACATGAGAAGAGGGTCCAGGAGTAGAAGGAGAAAGGTGCTGAGAAGGTCTCTGAACCTCACGAGCACACTTATCTATTTGTTTCTCTAAGGCCCTATGGCGCCTTCTGGCATCATGCTCAGAAGCTTTAGAAATACCCCCCACATTTTTGCATTTGGATTTAGACTTTGCATGCGAGGCAGAAGGCCAAGAACTGCTACCCCCTGCCATAATAAGTCAGTATAATACAATTTGCTGATATCTATGCAAATGAGGTGCTTGGCACGCCCAGGGACCTTGCCCAGTAGGGAGGGAGCCCTGATATTAATATATATTCCCCTTGATCAAATAATTGGTTTTATAAATTTGCAAAACTGGAAGAAAGAGAAGTGGATCACCAATCAGCCAGATTAAGAACGCCAGTCGGGCCTACTCAGAAAAACAAAAGGCCCAGAACAGCAATATTGCACAGGCTGACTCAGGCCTAGGGTGCTTGCTGTATGCTGCTAGGAAAGACTGTGAGGCTTAGCCAACAAGTTCCAGAAAACTCAAGAATAATAAGGCCTTAAAGGATATCGTAAGAGAGCACAATTTAATCCACACAGTCAGCAATTATGGCACAAGGAAAGGCCACGAGGCTCTGTGGCCGTTGGAAAACAAAATGGTGGCCGCCCGAATTTTGGCACGTGCGCGATCCCCAGCAGCAACGATCCAGCTAAAGGAGGACCGCAAGAGAAAGCAAGTTAAAAGAGGGAGGGAAACGATCGCACTCCACTCCCTCTTAGGCAAAAAAACGGCGTTCGGGGAATGCAGAGAAAAAACGGCTTGCCACGCTGTAAAAAGCGGCGCAAGACGAAATCGGCGGGGGGGGAGCGGCGGGGGGGGGCTGGAAAGCAATGTTCCAGGGAACCCCCCTTTTACTAAGGGGGGGGAGCTGAAACTTCTACCCCCCTCAAATAATTATTTGAGCCTTGATCACCCAAAGGGAGAACAGAGGGATTGTGCTCTCAGTGCCCAATTAAATATAAATAAAACAGAATCAAATCGAAATGCAAAAAAACAGAATAATAAAAGGTCCAAAGACAAGGAAAGGACACTGAAGAATGAAAGAGGGATCAAGAGAATTGGAAAAATACAGAAATCACCTGCTTCGACCAGAACAAGCTCTTAAAACAACCTATTCAGACGAGACTGAGCTAAAACTGGGGAACGCTGGGAGGAGTCTCGTGGAGGAGAAGGAGCGTTCCGAAGTTTAAGCTCAGCCTATCAGGACAAAGACTGAACCAACCCAATCAAATGGATGCTCCGAGCAGCTCGTAGGAGAAACCAAAAGTACACATACAGACTGAGTGAAACCAGGCTTAATAGCAGTAACTGTGAGAGGGATCTTGGAGTCTTAGTGGACAACCAGTTAAATATGAGCCAGTAGTGTGTGGTGGCAGCCAAAAAAAGCCAACACTGTTCTATGTTGCATTAACAGAGGGATACAATCAAAATCAAGTGAGGTACAAATACCATTCTGTAAAGCCTTAGCAAGAACACACTTAGAATACTGCATCCAGTTTTGAGAGAGAGAGAGAGTATAAAGCTGATCTTAAGCTTAAGGTGATCTTAAGATTCAGCTAGTAATGCTAAATCATGTTTATGCAGCATGTGTACAAAACTAATTAAACTTAACTTTTTCAAATGCATATGTTTCCAAATGCATAAGTTACCATATTAACATTTTAGGTCATGCATTGCTCCCAAGGCTGGTAACTGAAGGATCAAGTGAAGTCAAGTCTTACAGAGGGAAACATTTATAATGGTTCTTTATTTAAAAAATGTCAGCATTATGACTGTTCTTTGATCCTATTTTTCAAATCAACATTACTGAGTTAGACTATATCATTTCCTGTAAATTCTAGCTGGAATATTCTCACAGTGTTATTTACTAGTGTCACCAATGTTCCATATTTATCAGAGATAAAAGTAAGCCACTTTCTGAGACCGTGCAATTTATTTTACAGCAAAGGTGCATGGAATGTTGTTACCTTCCCACCAAGAATTGCAAAGCATTGGTAAAACTTAAGCTTGGCCGGTCTCCTGAGGTAAATAGGGATTAGTGGCAACCCCAAATTTATTGCTCCTTTCAAACAATTCTTGATCAATGTTTCCTTCTTAATCATTTAATTCTCAAATACATCTCCCATTCTTGAGGCAAATGTTATGTTGCTTTCATCCATTGTAAAGCAGCTTTTGAGTCCTCAGAAATAGGGACCAAATTGCTGGTTTTTCAATTGAATGGAATCTCCTTATTTTGATTATAAATTACGATATAGATTTATAGCAAAGACAATTAAAGTATGCACATGTACCAAATTTTAGAAATTGTAATAGAATCCAATGAAGTCAGAATTTTTATTGTTCCATAAAATTTTATTGGGATTTTAAAAAGCTCTCTATGTGGTTCATGGTTACAATCTCAAACTACGACACAGCTACATAACACTTAAAAAAAATAAGCCTCCAAACACTGAGGACAAGCTCAATAGGAGATCCTCTGAATACTAAGTTTCCTAGCAACTCTTAAACAGAGTGACTTTTTAACATCAGTCACAAGGTTCTGTAGAGAATACTCAAAAACATCTCTTTCATTCTATGAATACACAATGTAAATTAAAATAGCTGCAGCTGCAACTAGAAAGGGAAAAAGGAAAGTCAACCCAGATCTCCAGCTGATTTCAAATAATGTCACTGATCATTTGGTTCTAACCCTGAACAGTAATTGAATATCTAAGATAAACCCCATTGAGTTTAGCGAGGCTAGCTTCCAGAAAAGCGAGGTCACAACTGTGAACTTTAAAAAAAAAATCACTTAAGCACTTTTAATTATAAGTGATTCAATTTAACATTTTAGCACTGTATCATTATTTTTAAAAGTTACTGGATTTCTCCTATGTAAATTTGAGACAGAAAATTAGCATGAAACATGGAAAGGATAAGGCTGAACACAAGAGTTGATCAAGTGGACTAGATGCATTTCTTTTCTAAAATTTCTCCCATCACTAGTACTGCAATTTGTATTTAGTTTACTTTCATGTAAAGGTAAGGGTTTCCTTCACACATAAGTGCTAGTCATTCCTGACTCTAGGGGGTGGTGCTCATCTCTGTTTCTAAACCAAAGAGACAGCGCTGTCTGATGATGATTCCTTGGCCATGTGGCTGGCATGAAGGTACATGGAATGTTGTTACCTTCCCACCAAGGTGATCCCTATTTTTCTACTTGCATTTTTACATGCTTTCAAACTGCTAGGTTGGCAGAAGCTGCGGCAAGTAATGGGAGCTCACTCCGTTAAGCGGCACTAGATTCGAACCGCCAAACTGCTGACCTTACTGATCGACAAGCTCAGCATCTTAGCCACTGAGCCACTGCGTCCCCCAGTAGCATCTGTACTCCACTACAATTTTTTTATTTTTTTAATATAATTATATTATGTTTTAATGAAGGCAAATTAGTGGCAATAGTTAATATGATAAGGTAGCACTTCTCTAGACAGATTTGGTGCAACAATTTATTTATTTATTTATTTATTAGTTAAACTTATATACCGCCCCTTCTCCCAAAGGGACTCGGGGTGGTGAACAGCCAGGGTAAAAAATACACATACGAAACACATATACAATATTACAATATTAAAAATTAAAAGAATTAAATACAGATTGGCTCTATTAAAATTTAGAACAAAGGAGTTAAAAGAGATTAAGAACCAAATTAAAATTTAAAAACCCCTAGGCCAGTCCGGCTTGCCGAAATAGATGAGTTTTAAGTAAACGACGGAAGGTCATGAGATCAGGGACGGCCCTCACCTCCGGAGGTAATTCATTCCAGAGAGGGGGTGCTCCCAATGAGAAGGCCCGCATCCTCGGGGTCGCCAGCCGTCCAGCCGGCGGCACCCCGAGGAGGCCGACTCTATGGGAGTGTACCGGTCGGTGGGAAGCCGATAATGGCAGGAGGCGGTCTCGCAGGTATCCCGGTCCCGAGCCATGGTGCGCTTTAAAGATAGTAACCAAGACTTTGAAGCACACCCGGAGGGCCACAGGGAGCCAATGCAGTGAATTGAGTCCATTCTTGTTTCTTCCCAGTGCAATTCAATGTGTTATCATCTTTAAAGCCCTATATACAACTGGGCCAACTTATTCATAGACTACCTCTCACTTAAGTTATCTGTACAAGGTCAGATAGGCGGGATATAGTCCAGATCATTTCCCTCAAATACTGCCATCTGGTGAACTTAGTAAGCATGCCTTAGCCTTAACACGTGCCTGTAGAACAGGGGGTCCCCAACCTCCGATACGTGGACCAGCATCGGTATGTGGCATGCCAGAAACCAAGTTGCACAAACAAGTAAAGCCCATTCCCTGGTGCCCAAAATGTAGGGGTTACTGCTGTAGAACACTCTTTTGTATCTGGGTATCTTGCAGTCCCCACCCTTTTAGCTTTCCAGAAAGCTGTAAAAAGCTGGTTTTACTAGCATTGGGACAGTATGAGGTTGAATCCAGGGTACTGTATTTGAAAAGTGTTAGTTCAAGGGTGTCAAACTGAAGGCCCGCGGGCCAAATCCAGCTCATGGGATGCTTAGATTTGGCCAGCAAGGCAACTCTGGAAACAGCACAGGACCAGCCTGGGGTGCCTCTGCCAATGAAAACAAAGCTCTGGAAGGCCATGTGTGCCCTCCTGCCCCCCCGGCTCTGTTTTCAGCCACGAAGCTTCCTGAAGTAGAGGGCTTCAGCAAAAATGGAGCTCACAAACAGAGGGCTGCAGAAGGCCGTTGTGGCCAAAAATAGAGCCTGGGAAGGCTGCCCATGGCCCTCCCGAGCTCTGTTTTCTCTGGCTACTAACCTCAACAAGATTTGCTCTTAAGTAAGAATTAGGTGTCATTGGAATAAACTATATACAATTGTTCCCTTGCACTATAGCCAGTCCTATTAAGGAAAGTGGGAGTTCAAAACAAGAAGTCAATAAGTCAATGTAAATAATATCTTCAGTTACTTCCTGGACTTATGTGATAAGTTGATCAGCTGTCAATATGAAGAGAGAAAGTAGAAGATAAACAAATGGAAGAGACTGATTTTATCTTAAGCTGATAGTTGACATTGCTAGAGGATGCCATTCCCCACCAGTTTCTTCTTTCACACCCATCCATTTGTTTAAATCTCCATGAATCCTCATCGCCTCTTATACTTCACTTTCTATATGCATTGCTCGTTTAGATTTCTCTAATCAAAAAGCTGTTATCACACAGAGTCTAATGTTGTAACGTTTTTGGCACCAAAGGAGAAATAAAAGTATACTAAAAACAATTTTATCAACTTATCAGGGAAAGTGAGAATTATTTAAACTCCAGTTTCTTGTTATTAAAAACAACAGGCCACCCTTTCCTGTCCATCACACAACATCACACAATACCTGCAACTAATTGAAGTAAAAGCTTACACTCTGGATAATCCCATTAAGAAAGAAACTGGGGCGGGGGGAGAAATCCTCTCATCAATTCTATGAGAGAAAACTTACTTTGATTAGAATAAAAGATTACAGTTTGTGGAGTTATCTAAGTAATTTTTATAGTCAGTAAGAGATATTAATCAATATAGATAAATAATTTATATTTGAAGGTGCTATAATCTGGAGCATACAAAACTCAGCACATAAGAAATTATTGTTCAATTCCATGAATTGTCAAGTGAATATCAAGATAGTTATTCTAAACATTGTTTCTTTTATACTGGTAGCAAACTTCCTGTATCATGAACACATCCAGGGACTTCAGGCCAAGACACTCTGTCCCACTTACAAGCAGTAGCAACATTCTTTTACCATTCAACATTTGCCTTGGGAATCCTGTTTTCTATTTTCCTCACCTACAAATAAAATGTATACAGTAGCATAGCTCAGATTGCATTAATTTACCTTAATTTATAATTTTTCATTTCCTTTTTTCTAATCAAAATTGCCCAATATAATTAACATTTTGGTAAAACAATGCAAAAAAGGCAAGGAATAGGCTTAGATTTTATTAGGATAGAATCAACACTATAAACATTAAATTATGTAAAATAGTTTTATGCAAATACCAATATCAGAGAAGGAATAAGAAATTGTAAAAATACTATTATATATTTTTCTAACTTTTGACATCCTAAATGTGCATGTATGTATATATGTGTGTGTATATGTGTGTGTATGTGTGTGTATATATGTATATACACACTGCATGTGTGCGTGTGTAATTGATATATGTGATATAATTGATATGTGTTATAATTGATATATATGAATAATTATATGTGTGTGTGTATATGTATGTGTGTGTGTATATATATATAAAACAAACTATTCTAAAAATACGAGTTCTAGGTATATTTGTAAGAGAAGAAACAGACATTTTGCGATCTCCAGAACTAAAATTATATTTATTATACTTATTAAGCTTTCGTCAGCCTATGCTAACATCCAGGGGTGGGATTCTACCAGTTCGGACCAGTTCTATAGAACTGGTTGTTATGATTCTGCACAGTTCGGAGAACCGGCAAAACACACCAGTGGCTGGCCCCTTTCCTCGCCATCCACCCCACCCAGGAGGCTTCTCTGAGGCCCAGTCAGGGGTGGTATTCAGGGGGTTGGGGGAGGGAGAAGTGGCCTGAGAGCAGAGCTGAATCTTCCTTAGGATTGAAGCTTCTATTTTTCAGTGCAGACTCAGTCAGCAGATTGCAGAAAGGTAGATCTGGGAGTGAAGCTGTGATTCTGCAAGCAGCTGCCTGCTTTGCCTGATTTTGGGTAAAAGTTTGCTCTTTTTAAAAATAAAAAAATTCAATCTTTACATATATATTTACAATATTTACATACAAGCCACGCCCAGCCAGTCACATGACCACCAAACCACATCCACAAATTAGGCCATTCCCACAGAACCGGTTGTTAAGAAATTTGAATCCCACCCCTGCTAACATCGTCAGAGTATAAAGCTACCATTACAGAGATCTCTTTATATATCATTAATCAATTTAGCCCTTTAGTGTAATAGGCCCTTCCAATTGCCTCCCATCTGTAATTAACTGTTGTTTTTGCTTCAGTCATGTTGGTTGAAGGAGGTTTATCGTTATTTTCTCCCTTGTCAGACCCATCCTGGATTGCTTATCTTTAAGAAGTGATGTTAGCCTGCCAGATATTACAATCGTGACCTTGTGGTCGGCCTGGCTCATTCTTCCTGTATATTATAACTTGAAGCAGCTCTGTCGGGCTCCTCTGTATTTGGACAGGCCTGGCTGTGCCTTCATAAGATGAATCCACATGCCCAGGGGTGGAGAGTGCCATTGGTCCCTGCTCCCCGATGGGAAGTGGTCTCTGCTCCTCCTGCAGGGTCTTTTCCTGGTGTCTCAATGCTTGGTAGGCCAGTGGTAGTTTGATGTTGTTGCCTGTGATATGACGAAAGGAGGATGCCTACTAAAAGAAACCTGGTTTTCCAACAGCAATTCTATCAATAGACACATCAAACTACCACCAGCAGGTGTATGTGTGTGTGTGTGTGCGCACGCGCGCGAGCACATGTATGTGTGTGTATCACATACATACACATACATGCAGTTATTTTTTTAATATCTCTGAATTAGAGTTGTACAATTGAAATGCAGCATTGAGACACAGATCACAGATATGTGAATTAAGTATAAACATTCTAAAAATATACTGCTACATTTAAACTAATCACTGTTTATCATTACATCTACCTGCAATCAGATATTACATTAAATTACAGTTTGTCATTGTAGGAACTAGTAATATGATTTTACACATTAGGGAACATATTTTGTTTCATTCGTTATTTTAATGAAAATTTCAATGAATTGCAATATTGTATTGTTTTTTTTTAAACAAGCCAATTTATCAAATTAAATATTGCCAAAACCTGAAACTTTGTCCTGAAAATTATACATTTTAATCGCACATTTATTTTATGTTTAGCTTTTATCTCATATTTAAAAACTTCAAATACAAGGAAGAAAATTGCCAATTTACAATTGTAAATTGCCCCCTTTTTAGGCTACTTGATACATTTGAAAATTGGAGCATGTTATTATGACTATCATAGGATGGATATCACTGTGGATATGGTTCATCAAAAACACTTATAAATATCAGAAGGCAAATAAAGCCCTAGATTGCAGGAATTCTAATTTTGTTTTCAGTTAATGCCTCTGAGCTCTACAGAGAGCTCTGAAGAATTGTGAGAAATTGGAATGGGACAACTTGCTGCAGGACAATTCATCACAGCTAAGTCACTGTGGGACTTAGGCTATCAGCCTGTGGCACTGCTGAAGTGTTATGGAAGACCAGGATGCTTCAATAGCGGCCTTCAGCTCTTCTGCATTGTTTGGTCTCATGTCTCTCATCCTTCTCTTGGCAATGCCCCATAGATTCTCTATGGGGTTCAGGTCAGGCGAGTTTGCTGGCCAATCAAGCACAAAAATCCCACGGTCATTGAACCAGGTGTTGGTGCTTTTGGCAGTGTGGGCAGGTGCCGTCCTGCTGGAAAATGAAGTCAGCATCCCCATAAAGCTCGTTTGCGAAAGGAAGCATGAAGTGCTCCAAAATCTCCTGGTAGACAGCTGCGTTGACCCTGGACTTAATGAAGCACAGTGGACCAACACCAGCAGATGACATGGCTCCCCAAATCAACAGTGTGTGGAAACTTCACACTGGACTTCAAGCATCTTGCAGTGTGTGCCTCTCCATTCTTCCTCCAGACTCTGGGTCCTTGGTTTCCAAATGAGATGCAAAAGTTGCTCTCATCAGAAAAGAGGACTTTGGACCACTGAGCAACAGACCAGTTCTGTTTTTCTTTAGCCCAGGTAAGATGCTCCTGATGTTTGTTGTTCAGGAGCGGCTTGACAAGAGGAATACGACATTTGAAGCCCATGTCCAGGATCCGTCTGTGTGTGGTGGCTCTTGGTGCACTGACTCCAGCCTCGGTCCACTTCTTGTGAAAGTCCCCAGCACTTTTGAATGGCCTTTTCCTGACAATCCTCTCCAGGCTGCGGTCATCCCTGCTGCTTGTGCACCTTTTTCTTCCATACTTTTCCCTTCCACATAACTTTCTATTAATGTGCTTTGATACAGCACTTTGGAAACATCCAACTTCTTTTGCAATTACCTTTTGAGGCTTTCCCTCCTTATGGAGGGTGTCAATGATGGTTTTCTGCACAACTGTCAGGTCAGCAGTTTTTCCCATGATTGTGATTCCTACTGAACCAGACTGAGAGACCATTTAAAGGCTCAGAAACCCTTTGCAGGTGTTATGACTTAATTAGCTGATTAGAGTGGGACACTTTGAGCCTAGAACCTTTTCACAATATTCTGAGATTGTGGATTTGGGGTTTTCATGAGCTGTAAGCCATAATCATCTCAATTGTGACACATCACGGCTTGACCTATCTTGCTTTGCATGTAATGAGTCTATCTCATATATTAGGGTCACCTTTTAAGTTGCATTACTGAAATAAATGAACATTTACATGATATTCTAATTTTTCGAGTTTCACCTGTATGCTTAAGATAGCAGTGGATTGACACACAGAAAAAAAACTGAGAACAAAGAAGTGAAAGAAGACAAGCTAATAAAATACAGAAAGCTTGGAAAAAGCTCAAATAACTTGAAAAGCAATCTCTGGGAGAATTTGCATGGTTTATTTGTATTTTTAAAGCCCTGGATTTAATCAGAAGATCAGCTGTTTTTGACAGACTATTTAATATTGAATATGAGTTAAGAGAACCATCTACTGGAGGAAGAGAAGTACTACAGCACTATAGAGCAGCATACTAGAGAAAGTTATTTCATAACAAGAGACGAGCCATTGGTCTTTAAGGGAAAATAAATTGTGACTCTGAAGCAAATTCCAAGGAGAATAAGGAAGCAAAGAAAGAACTACCATTTCCTGGTGTTACAATTAACGAAACATAACATGTTTAAGTTTATGTTTATTTAATTTAACATCCTCTTTAGGTGGCTCGTCCCAGAAGGGATGTTGATAATGATATCAACATCCCTTCTGGGATGAGCCACCTAAAGTGGCAGGATAAGAAATTTAAAATAGTATAAGGGAAAGCAAGGGAATTATTCAATCTTTATATAGCACTAGAGGAAGATCAAAGGAGTAAAGAAGAAATTGAGAGTAGAAGTCAGGAAGAACAATAGTCAGAGGAGAGAGATAGAACAAGAAGAAAGAGAACAAGAGGAAACTGAATGATATGAAAGAGAGGGCGTAAGAAAAAAACAACAGAGAGAAGTAAGGGCAAATAGATGCCAACAAGTAACATACCAGAAGTAGGATGGACGAAGAAATCAAGTTAATTTCCATCAATGTCAATGGATTAAATGCACCAGCAAAAAGAAAAAAAAATACTAACTAAACTACAGAAACAAAACATAGACATCATGTGCCTTCAGGAAACACATATACAAAAACACTATGGCAAAACTGGGAAATTTATATTTATCCTTAGCCCAACCACAAAAAAAGAGGGATAGCCGTATATGTTAGAAAACAGTTAATCCAAACAAGTATACACAGATGAGGATGACAGAATATTAATGCTTGAAATAATAATACATTATAAAAAAGTGTTATAGTTATATAAGAATCGAATGAAAAACAGAAGGGATTTTACTATAAGCTATATAGGAAACTAACAGAGATGGAGTATGAAAATATATGTGTGGTAAGTGATTTTAACACAGTAGTGAACCCCAAAAAAGATTATATGAGTAATAGTGTAGACAAGAAGAGAAGGAAAACATTACCGAAGGTATTTTATGAAATGACATATAAATTGGGACTGAGAGATATATGGAGGGAAATGAAGCCAGATAAAAAGCAATTTACTTTCTATTTGGCACCACAAAAGTCATGGTCGAGAATAGATATGATCTGGATGAATGTGGAATTAGAACAAAATATAAAGGAAGCAGAAATTGAAACAAACACATGGGCAGATCATAACCCTATAAAAATAAGTTGGAAAGGACAAAAAAAGTAAAAGGAGATGGACATTAACCTGAGGAATCCTGAAAGAAAAAGAATATGCCAAAACGATGAAGAAGGAATAAGAGATCTTCTTAAGAGAAAATATGAAACAACAAACGTCAGTTCAGAATTTATGGGATACTACTAAGGCATATATATGAGGCTTAACAACATCATATGCAGCACGAAGAAACAAAGAAAAACAATAAAAACAAACTGTGTTGCAAAATATGCTTACAAATCTGGAAATAACATTAAAAAAAGAACCACAAAATAAGACAATAAATGAAGAAAGAGCTATGGTCAGTCATAAATTGAACATGTTGATGCAAGAAGAACAGGCACAAAATATGAAAAGGGTGAAACAGAATTATTTTGAACACGCAAATAAGCCGGCAAGATGGTTAAAGAAAGTTAAAGAAAGAAAAAGAGAGGAGATCGATACAGCAATTGAAAAGACGATAATGGCATATTATAACACCAGATGGAAAAGAAAAGCCTTCTTTAAGGAGTTATATAGGCGGGTAAACATATCAGAAGAAAGCATCCAACAATATTTAAAAAGGAAAGGTTTAGCTAAAATTTCAGAAGAAAATAAAGAAACGATGAACAAGGAAATAACACTAATGGAACTAAATGAGGCAATCCAGAAACAGAAAAACAACAAGATACCAGGACCAGAGGGGCTCCCGGGGAAGCTATATAAAACACTACAAGAACTATTAGAAATACAAATGTTAGAAGTATACAACGAAGCCCTAATGACAGCGAAACTACCAAAATCATGGGAGGAAACATACATTACATTAATCCCAAAAGAGGAAACAGACCACCAGCGAATTCAAAACTATAGGCCCATATCACTGCTGAATGTTGATTACAAAATACTTATGACCATAATAGCAGAAAGGTTCAAGAGAATACTGAACAAAATTATATATACTGACCAAAACGGATTTTTACCAAATAGGCAAATTAAAACAATACCAGAACAATAATAAATGTCTTAGAATACTATGAGGCACACCCTGAAAAACAAGTGGCACTGGTATTTTTGGACGCACAAAAAGCATTTGAAATGTAAATTGGCAGTTTTTTTAAATAAAACAACTAAAAGACATGGACTTTGGGGACAATCTTATTAGGATGATATCAGCAATTTATTCAACTCAGACGGCCAGTGTGCTACTTAATAGGGATAGAACAGAAACATTCAATATAAATAAAGGAATGAGACATGGATGCCCACTGTCACCCCTACTCTTCATCCTCTCCTTAGAATCACTATTAACAAACATTAGAAGAAATAAAGAAATTAAAGGGGTTACAATCAGGTAAGAAGAGTATAAAATACAAGCATTTGCTGATGATACAGTACTTTTATTAGAGGAACTGGATGAAACCGGGACTGCCTTAATAAGAGAAATTGAAGAATTAGGTAAAGTTGCAGGATTTAAAATAAATAAAAACAAAATGAAGATATTAACCAAAAATATCACTGACAAACAAAAAAAGGAATTAGAAGAAAATTCGGGAATGCAGATAGCTAAAAAGGTAAAACATCTTGGCATTTGGTTAACATCAAGATATTCTTCAATTAAAGAAAACAATTATAATAAATTAATAATACAGATAAAAAAGGAATTGGAAACATGGGTGAAACTCCAAATTTAATGGGAAGAATTGCGGCAGTTAAAATGACTCTACTACTGTACTACTATTCCAAACTATACCGGTAAAATTAGGCAAAAAAAATTTCAGGGAATTAAATAAAATAATAGCTAAATTTGCTGGGGAAAAACCTAGAATTAAAATGAAATTGTTGCAGGGTAAAAGAGAGAGGGGTGGCTTTGGACTTCCAGATTGGAAGACATACCATTAGGCGGGTGCTATGGGCGGGTGATAAGATATTGGATTAACCTAGAGAACAAAAGGATATTACTAATAGAAGGATATGACCTGCAAAGAGTTCCCTTCCCATAGTTCCAATGGGAAGGGAAAATTAAACAACACACCTACTTTCAAAGACATCAAATCAGGGATGAACTCATTGAAGTACGGAACAAATTCAAGAAAGACCACTATACTAAAATACCAACTTGGCTGTCGATGATGGAGGCATTAATATATCCAAATGCAATGGATCTGGCTAAAATGAGGAAATATAAGGATTTGCTTGATAAACAGGGAAGATTAAAAACAATACAGGAATTAAACAGCAAGATATAGACATTGACTCGTGACCCTATATGCAGATACAGGCAAGGTAAAGAAAGGATAAGGAAGAATATGGATTTTACATGGACCAACAATAATTAGATAAAATTATTCAAGGAACAGAGAAAAAGATTATATCTATACTATATAATTTTCTTTTGAGCTTCAAAATGGAAGGAGTAGTCAATGATAGCTTGGGCGAAAAATTTGGGATACAGTATAGAATTGGAATATTGGGAAAGAATGTGGGGGAAGAATTACAGATTAACATTATCTACAGCATATAAAGAAAATATATATAAAATGTTTTATAGGTAGCATCTACCTATCAGATTGGCAAAGATGTTTGTAACCCAAAGCCCAGAATGCTGGAAATGTAAGAATAAACAGAGTATATACTTTCACATGTAGTGGACTTGCCCAGAAGCTAAAAAGTACTGGAGTGAAAGTGGTTAGAATAAATAACAAAGCAAAAAATTGAATTTCGACCAGAACTGTTCCGACTAGGCATAATTAAGGGAGAATATAGCAAGACAGACAGGTACATTATCTTACACATAACAACTGCTGCTAGGATTACATATGCACAGCACTGAAAACAGGGAGATATACCACAAGAGGGAGCAGTAATAAGAAAAACTGCGCGGAAATGGACAGGCTGACTTTATAGAGTTAAAGGATAGAGATGAATCTTGGACTATTTAAAGAATAGATTTGATTAACTTTGGATACAAAAATTCCTGGGCATTGGATATCAGATTTTTTACTCTGAAAAGTGGACTTGGTTTGGACAAAATAAATATGAGTGGAATTTTCAAAGAAATTAGGTTGGATATTCAGGAAATAAAAGATGCTTGAACAAGAGGATGCGAGGACATTTTGAATAAAATACAAAGCATGGACGTAGAGCTGGAAATTGAGAGCCAAAAGACAAGAAAAAAGCAGGAGGTCCAGGAACAGGAGGAGCCAATGGATGGAGTAACCGGAGATAAAAAGGAAATAAAAATAAATATGATAATGACTGATGTAAGCCACGGGAAGTTAAACAGGAATTGAAATGGCAAGGATAATTTTTTGGGAGGCAGATAGGGATGAGAGTAGATAATTTGAAAATGAGACAATGGAATATAACAGACAAGAAGAAAATGCTTAAGAGGAATGGTCTAGAAGGGGTAGATAATTTAAGAGAGGAACATGGGAGACAAGTTAAGAAGCAGAAAACAAAAGCTTTAATGCAAATAAGAGATGATGGTTAATAAAACAAAAAAAGGGACAGAATTATTTCATATAAACGAGTACTAGTAGTTAAGATATATAACCATTAAATGTGATAGATATATAGAAACTGGTTGATAAGAAAAATAATATTGAGAAGTATTGTATAAGATAATGGAAGATTACAATCAAAAAAATCTAAATAATAATAATAATAACAACCATATTATTAGAATTGAATAATTTGTTAAATGTAAATATGATGAATACTATTTTATTCATTTATTTATTTTTATACATTTTTATTAATATATAAATAAAAAGAAAGAGCAATGTGTTCAAAATCCATATATACAGTGTGCTGCCTGGTTACAATTGTTCCAGTCAGACCAAAGACGGTTCCACCAGAGTCTGAATCAGAAGGCAGATACGAAAATTGAAAAACCTGAAAAAACGGCAGCTACTCAGTTTTGGAAAGACCTGTGGGAGACTGAGAAATGTTAGAACAAAAATGCTGGATGGATCAAGAGACTCTGAGAAGAAATTCTCCAAGAACAAAATGGACCAACTGAAATGATAAGCAACAGAGTGAAAAAAAGTCAAGAACTGGACATCGCCTGGCAATGATCAACTGCATGGCTTTTGGGTCAAACACCTGATCAGCCTGAATTAAAAAATGGCCAAACAATTCAATGAAATGCTGCAGACAGGAAACATCAGTGAATGGTTAACAGATGGGAAAACCTACTTGATATCCAGCAAACCTACTTGGATCCAGCAAAAGGGGCAACAACTGCAAATTACGGGCGAATAACGTGTCTGCCAACTATGTTCAAGCTGCTGACTGGCATCATATCTGACAGGATCCAGGACTATCTAGAAGCAAATAATATCTTGCCAGTAGAGCAAAAAGAAAACAAACGAAGAAGCAGAGGCACAAAAGATCAGCTCCTGATTGACAAAATGATTCTAGAGAACTGCAAAAGCCGAAAAACAAATCTGCATACAACTTGGATTGACTACAAGAAAGCATTTGATTCACTACCACACAGCTGGATCATCGAGTGCCTGGATGTCATCGGAATATGCAAATGCATTGGCACTTTCCTGCAAATGCGATGAAGCACTGGAAAACAGAATTGTTCATTGGAAGTGAAAGCTACGGACTAGTCAACATCAAAAGAAGGATTTTCCAGGGTGAATTCTTTGTCACCTCTGCTGTTCATATTCATGTTCCCCCTGTCAACAATTTTACAGAAAATTTGGGTTATCAAACTGCTAAAAATTCACAGAAAATCTCTCATCTGCTGTACATGGATGACCTGAAGTTATATGGACAATTGGAAATCAAAATCCAGTCACTGACCAATACAGTTAGAATTTTCAGCACTAACATCAGCATAGAGTTTGGCCTGGACAAATGCGTCACAGTGGCACTGAAGAAAGGAAAAATTGTAGGAAGTGATGGAATCGAAATGCCCAATGGACAAGTCATCAAGTGCCACCAACCCAACGCCTACAAATACCTGCACATACTGCAGCTATCAAGCATGGGCAAGTAAAAAATGTGGTCAGCAAAGAATACATGCAAAGGGTCAGAAAAATTCTAAAAAGCAAACTGAATGGTAGTAACACCATCAAGGCTATAAATACCTGGGCCATACCCGTCATCAGATATACTGCTGGGATTGTAAACTGGACACAGGCAGAGCTGGACAGCCTGGATAGGAAAATGAGAAAACTGATGACCATATACTATGCACTGCACCCGCGTAGTGATGTTGACAGAAATTTCGTATTTGCCCAGAAAAGCAGGCAGCAGAGGACTTTTGCAAATGAAGCAGAGAGTCGAAGAAGAAAAGCATGCTCTGGCAGATTATGTGAAAGACAGTGTTAAACCAGCTTTGATGGAGATCAACAATCACTTTGATTGTTCAAAGTGCAGCAAACCAAGAATCAATACAGGAAAACAGTGATGCAAACTCGAGATGACAGCTGGTGTAACAAAGCATTGCATGGACAGTTCCTTGAAAAAATCCAAGGAAAAGTAGATCAAGAAAAGACCTGGTTATGGCTGACCAATGGAACACTGAAGAAAGAGACAGAAGGCCCGATTCTTGCAGCCCAAGAACAAGCCATTAGAATGAATACAATCAAAGCTAGAATAGAAAAATCTGATGATGACCCCAAATGCAGATTCTGCAAAGAAGCAGACAAAACCATTGATCACATACTGAGCTGTTGCAAGACAATCGCTCAGACTGACTAGAAACAACGTCACAACACAGTCGCTCAGATGGTCCATTGGAACTTGTGTTGCAACTACCATCTGCCTGTAGCAAAGAACTGATGGGATCATAAGCCTGAAAAAGTGGTCGAAAATGAGCATGCAAAACTACTGTGGGACTTCTGAATGCAGACTGATAAAGTTTTGGAACACAATATCCCGGATATCACGATTGTGGAGAAGAAAAAAGTGTGGATCGTCAACATTACCATACCTGGTGACAGCAGAATCGACGACAAAACAACTTGAAAAAATCACCAGATATCAAGACTTGAAAATTGAACTGTAGACTCTGGCATAAACCAGTGCAGGTGGTTCCAGTGGTACTTGGCACACTGGGTGCTGTGCCTAAAGACCTAGGCAAGCACTTAAAAACAATTGACGCTGACAAAATCACCACTGGTCAGCTGCAGAAGGCCACTTTACCGGGATCTGCTTGCATAATCCGCTGATACATCACGCAGTCCTAAACGCTTGAGAAGTGTTCGACTAGTGATTTGTGATACGAAATCCAGCATAAGTTATGTCGTTTGCTGTGTACACTCATTTTTATGACCATATTATTAGAATTGCATAATTTGTTAAATGTAAATATGATGAATACTATTTTATTCATTTATTTATTTTTTATAAATTTTTATTAATATATAAGTAAAAAGAAAGCAATGTGTTCAAAATCCATATATACAGTGTGTTGCCTGGTTACATTTCTTGGAGTAATCATCATAATCATAGTAATAGTCATCTCTAATGATAATTTCATGATAACAGTGCTTTTCCCTCATAACATTGATACATTGATTAATTAGTAAAACTAATCAGAATTAACCACAATCAATAAGTTACAGTAAACCCTGATTGTGAGATTAATCTTTCTCTTGTAATCTTCAAATTTCTAATTCCTGTTTTTCTTGTTTAACCAATGCTAGAATAGATGCCATAACTCAAAATATTCAGTGACTTCCTTTTCTTTAATTTCAAATATTAGCTTATTCATTTCTGCACATTCTAAAATTTTTGTTATTATCTTTTCTTCTGTGGGGATCTCCTCACCCTTCCAATGTTGTGCAAACACGATTCTGGCTGCTGTTAACACATGTTAAATATGCCTTTCTTTTACTATGTTTGTCCGGTATGATGCCCACCAGGAATATTTCTGGTTTTAAATCTATATGTTCCCTTATCATTTTTTTAGCCAGAATGTTTAAAGATATGTTTGCCAAGTGCTGGAAGTGCAACCAAATTCTGGGCACGTATTATCACATGTGGTGGACATGTGGAAAAGTTTATTTTAGTTCAATATTTTTTTTGCTTTTCCACATGTCCACCACATGTGGTAATACGTGCCCAGAATTTGGTTGCACTTCCAGCACTTGGCAGACATATCCTTAAACATTCTGGCTCATCTTGCTTGTGGGAATTGCCATCTATAAAACATTTTGTATACATTTAGTAAACAATGTCAACTTATTGTTTCATTCGTCCAATTCTATGGAATACTCAAAAATTTTAGCTCATGCTGTCATTGTTTCTTTTACTTGCTCCTCTTCCATTCTAATAGTCAATAAGTATAGAATTTTTTAATCAGTTTATCCTCTGGTCCTGTTAGAATTTGATCCAATTCTGTTGGTTCTTTATAGAAACCATATGTTTTGGTATCTTTATCAGAGGTGGTATTCAGCAGGTTCTGACCAGTTCTGGAGAACCGGTAGTGGAAATTTTGAGTAGTTCGGAGAACTGGCAAATACCACCTCTGACTGGAGATTTTATAATATCCTTCCCGTCACGCCCACCAAGCCACACCCACAGAACCAGTAGTAAATGTTTGTGAATCTCACCGCTGATCTTTATGGTATCTAGATTATATCTGTGCATGTGGCCACCATGTTAAATTTATCCCTTGATTATTCAATTCCTGTTTGTTTTTCAATTCCCCCTTCTCATTTAGAATATCTTTATATCTTATAATTTTTCTTGTGTTCATCACATTTGGGTGTGTTAGTGCCTCCAACTTGGAAAGCCAGATTGGTATTTTCAAGTAGTGTTTTTCTTTGATTTTTGCTCATGCCTGTCAGATTCCGACAGTATTGAGTTGACAATACTGAGAGTAGGGCGTTCCTAATGTAGTGTCCCTGAAAGTATTTATGTGCGTTATATTTCTCATACCATAGAAAAGCATGCCACTCCAGTTATAAGTCGTGACCCTCCAGTACAAGTAATCGTCTATGTCGCAGAGTTATCCATTCTTTTAGCCAGGTAAGAGCAGCTGCTTGATAGTATGGTTCCCAATTTGGCAACCCAAAACCTCCTCTATTGATAGTCTTGCATTAATTTCAACCTGATTCTTGCCTTTCTGCCTTGCCATATAAATTTAGTCACCATTCTATTTAATACCTCAAAATATTTCCTTTCCAGTTTTATTGGGAATGTTTGGTACAAGTACAACAGTCTCGGTAAGATATTAATTTTAATGGTGGCTATTCTTCCTAACAGTGATAATTGCATGTTTCTCCATTTTTTCAGATCTAATTTGCCATGTTACTTTTAAATAGTTGACTTCTATGGTTACACATCTCGCTGATAGATGTATTCCCAAATATTTTACCTTTTAAATTATTTTAATGACTATCTTTTCCATTAAGTCTTTTTTCTGTTCCTTTGTAAGGTTTTTAACTAAGATTTTAGTTTTCTCTTCGTTTATTTTCAATCCTGCAACGTCACCATAGTTTTCTATTTCTATTGAGTTGTGGGAGGGGATGGAGTCGAATGGTGAGAGCTCAGCCCTAGCTTCCTTTCCCCTCTACAACCAGTCACTGGAGGAAGGTACGGTCATGGGATGAAGAAAGAGGCAGTCATGGGGGAAGAAGCAAGGAGAATGAGTAAGGGGCCTCTGAAGGAGGGGAAAAAGAACGGAGGTAAGCGAACTGATCCGGCAAAGGATGAGATTGGAGTGGAAACATTGAGAAAGGCAGCAACTGGTGCATCCCCTGAGGCAAAAGGCAAATGGGTGGCATCCGCCCAGAGGCTCTGGGAAAGGGCAGAGCCAACTGGTGCATTCCCTGACAAAGGGCGAGCAGGCGGCATGCAGGCAGAAGGATGGCGAAAGTCAGGCCCGAAAGGCGGCCAAGCCTCATCATGTATCAGCTTTGGAAGCCATATTAGCATCAGAAGCTTCCACACTGCCACATTCTTGAGTATGAAAAAATGGGAGAGGGGAATTTTGTGGAGCGTATGTGGTTAGACATAATAGCATTCTTCTTTTAAAAGGTCATGTTATTTCTGCATCTGGCTGAGGAATGGTTATGGGGATGTTTCAAGTTAGGACGGATAGTGATTGGGGCATGTGATGCAATGAGGGGTGCAGGGGGTGGATTTGTAATTTTTTACTTATTGAAGGGCAATCCAGAACTTTCAGATTCAGGATTTCCCAGATGTGCTAGTTTACTACTCTAATAAAGGGAACCTTTGAGAACATGTCTGTTTCGGAGTTATTGATTGGAGTTGAGGTTTTCTGGAACATTATGACATTATCCCAAATCTCTAAATTGCTACCAGCACCCTGAAATGGACTGTCTAGGGTGCTGAGTTCCAGTATCGATCTAAAGTTCGGGCGATGCAAAGACTCAGCAAAGATGGAGGAGAAGGAGAAGATCACAGAAGGAGTGGTGGGAACAGATACCGGAGGATTAATCGAGACCCAGTATCCTCCTTCTGAAGAATTTGTGCAAGCCTTTGAAGAATTTGTGCAAGCCATTGAAGTTGCAGAGGAGGGACGAAGGCTAGGCACTCGGCCCAAGGAAATAGATTCCTGAAAAAGTTGCCAGACTGATATAAATCCAGAGATGGGACCTGAGCATCTTTCTTACTCCAGCCCAATGAAGTCAGGCCATGAGCCAGAATGTAGAGACGTGGGGGCTTTGGAGTCTGACAACTTCTGAGAATGAAACCTGTTGCCTCTGTTGTGCAGCCAATCATTGGTAAGACTCCCAGAGCATTCTGAGCAACTTGAAGTGGGAAGTTGTGTCCCACAGTCCCAACATCCCCAAATGAGATGGAACTTAACGCAACCCACGTTCACTTTTCCGTTCAGCAACATTCCACTCGGCTAGAGATAACCGAAGAATTGACTCAGAACAGCAGGGGCAAGCAGCAGGGGGGTTGCAGCATTTGGAGTGCTGCAACCTCCAACTGTCCCCGCCCCCTCATCAGCCAGCATTTATGTTACCCCCTGTGGAATGTATTCGCCCAGGCTGGGGATTCTATCCTGGTCATAGGTGGGTCCAATGCCAGTGGATGCCAGCACCGGTTAGACCACCTGGTTCGGGATCACCATAGGGCCAATTCGCAGCAACAATCCCAGTGTAGCAATGGAGTCAGATACAGCAGCAGGCTGCAGCCTCCTCCCTTTCTAACATGGCAACCAGTTCAGCAGATGGCCCCTATTCAGCAGCCAGCAGCAGCGCCCCAGCAGATTCCAGATCAGCCAGCAGTCGCCATGGCAATTCCGCCAGCAAGACCAGCGCCACCAAGGTTTAGAGCAATATTTAATGGAAAGCCTGAAAAACTTGCTTATTTCCTCAGCCGAATCTGGGCACATATAACTCAATATGGAAACCAATACAGAACAGAGCATGACCAAGTTTCCGCGATTACTGATGGGATGAATGAAGGAGACGCTTCCATCTGGATAGCCCAGCTACACAATGAGGAAGCTGCAGAGCTAAACGATGCAGATAGATTTGAGCAGTTGCTCTGGGCTAGATTTGAAGACCCCGACAGAGTAGGTGAAAATGAAGACAAAATATAAGTGATGAAACAAGGTAATCAACCCATAAAAGACTTTGTGTGGACTTTAGACGGGTCGCAGGAAACCTCATGCATTGGCCTATTTTAAAGAAGCCATTGATCCAGAAATCAGAAAAGCCTGTGGCATCCGAGGGGTACCAGAGTGACTACAAGCCTGGTATGCCATGCTCATTGTTCTGGCTAGAGAAATTCACCCATACCGAAAACCTCCTGAGAGCCCCCTTAGGAGAACTTTGACCAGACGTCCTCTGACTAAACTGGCTGAAGCCACTCCTACCCAATCTACAGGAATGATCAAATGCTATCATTGTGGTCAAGTGGGTCATCGAGCTTCTGAATGTCTGGCCCCTGCACCGGTTCCGCAACCAAGGCCCACTACAGCTGCCAGAGGCAAAAGGGCTCCACAGATGCCCTCCGATACCAGTTGGTTTGCCAGATAAGCTGTAGAGGTTCCCCTCTCCACAGAAAAGAGCGAGGAATCTCCGCCCAAAGAAACCCTTTCCAGAAAGGCAAATGAGTGCAGCCATCCCTCCTCTTACAATTAACGTGAAGTTGGTGGTGCCTGAGACTGGGGAGTTTGGGGAGTTAGAAGCAGTAATAGATACAGGATGTTCCAGATGTCTAATTAGGCTCCCTACCATGGACCAATTAGGGATAAAGACTAGAGCCCTAAAACATTCCATCAAGTTTGAACAGGTAGATGGAATGTTAATTGAGGAGCTCCCACCACCCAGATTACAGATTAGAAATAGGAAAGCATCGTGAACTCATACAATTTATAGTAGCTCCAAAAATGTCAGAATCTGTCATATTGGGACTTGCTTGGCTCGACAAATGGGCCCCTACCATTAAATGGGAAGATGGGTACCAGAAAATCATAATTGGCATCGGCCTGCTACCCCCAGTCTCTCCTGAAAAAAGATTGCCAACCAACAGGGGCCCACAGCCAGAAGCAGCACTCTCCTCCAGGTGAATCCCAGGTTCCTAAAGAATATGGAGACTTAGTCGAGGCTTTTAGTGAGGAGGAATGCAACATCCTCCCCCCTCATCGAGCCGCCACTGATTGTGCCATCAAATTAGAACCTGGGGCAAAATTGCCTAAACCAAAGATGTACTCTATGACACCAGCCGAGATGACTGAGTTGAGGAAATAAGTTGATACCAACTTAGCCAGAGGGTTCATCAAATTAGCAAAGTCTAGGTTGGCAACCCCAGTATTATTTAAAGAGAAGAAGGGTAGTGGTCTCAAATTTGTGGATTTTCATGGCATGAATGCAGTGTGCATACAAAACACGTACCGCCTCCCCTTAATGAAGGACTTGCTAAATCACCTGTCCAAAGGCAAAAACTTTACCAAATTAGATCTGAGAGAAGCTACTACTGAGTCCACATAAAGCAGGGAGACGAGTGGAAAATGATGTTTAACTGCCCTCTGAGGAGATTTCAGTTCCGAGTAATGCCTTTCGGACTCCAACGGCCCCCCATATATTTATGCAGCTGATCAATGAGGTGTTACATGCACATTTGTACAAGGGGGTCCTTGTTTATTTGAAAGACATCCTTATATTCAGTGAGATCCTAGAAGTGCATGTCAAATTAGTCAGGCTAGTACTGAAAAAACTTTTAGCTGCCAGCAAAGCTGTCAAAATTCAAATTCCATAAAGAGTCTTTGGACTACCTGGGCTACCAAGTGTCAAATCAAGGGATTGAGATGGACCCGGTGCTAGACTGGCAGCCCTCAAAGACACATAAACAACTTCAAAGCTTCCTGGGTTTTGCAAATTTTTATAGACAATTCATCCCTTCATTTGCCGAGGGCACCCTCCCTTTAACAGAGTTACTGAAAACTGGTCCTTCTCCGACCAAACCAAAACCTAATCAACGTCTCACTTTTGACATCTGGATCCAACCTCCAACATCCGGATCCAACCAAACCTTTTGTAGTCCAAGCCAATGCCAGTGATGTGGCTGTTGTGGCAGTACTACTTCAAAAGAACTCTCAAGAACCATTGGAAACAGCACCCAAATTGATAGAAAAGCTCAAAGAATATGGACAAGTGGCAGGATTAAAGATAAATAAAGATAAAACCAAGATTTTAGTTAAGAATATGATCTAAAAACAAAGGAAAAATTGACAGATAGGCTGGATATCCAGATCACAAACAAAGTAAAATATCTAGGTATACAATTAACAGCAAGATGTGGAACATTAAAGGAAGATAATTATAAATTAAAACAACAGATTGCGACAGATTTGAAAAAAATGGGAAAGTTTACAACTATCTCTAATAGGGAGAATATCTACAATCAAAATGAACATACTACCAAGGATATTATATTTGTTTCAGACAATTCCAATTAAATTAGGGAAAGTATACTTTGAGGACTTAAATAAAATAATGTTAAAATATATATGGCAGAGAAAGAAGGCAAGAATTAAACTAAAATTGTTACAGGATGCTAGAATGAGAGGAGGCTTTGGACTACCCAATTGGGAATTACATTACCAGGCAGCAACACTGATGTGGGTGAAAGAATGGATTGTTTTGAGAAATATTAGATTGTTAACACTGGAAAATCATGATTTGCAATTGGGGTGGCATGCATTCTTATGGTATTAGGAAGCATTATATTTGAGATACTTTATTGTTAACACGGGAGAAAATAAGGAAACAACATTATGTGAAAATAACAGTCTGGTTATCAACAATAGAGGCATATCCAATTGTTTTTAAAATGGAACATATAGTTAGATATAGTGAAATTTTAAATATTCCAGTGGGGAAAAAACTTATTGGTGGATGCCTTGTTGAGAAAACCCCAATTTGACAGTCACTGAGAGGAAGTAGTGCAAACCATGATTATCAGAAGCCCAACCTGTTGGCCAAGCAACCACCAGAGGCCAAGCCTAATGCAGTTCTAGACTCCCTGAGGACAAACTGACAATAGATTTGAAAGCAGCACTCTTAAAACTATCCATGGTTTGCTGAAAATCAAACTGATTTGACAATAAGTGAAGGATTAGCTTGGAAAGGAAACAAGATTTATGTATCCAATACCCTGAGATTGATGGTACTAAAACGCAGTCATGACTTTTGGTTGTGGGGGCACTTTGGGTTTCTAAAAAGACAATTCTGGTGGCCAAAAATAAAAACTGATGTTGAGGACTATGTAAAAAGCTGTTTAATTTGTGTCATAATGAAACATAGAACTGGGAAACCGCCCTGGACCTCTCCAACAAGTAGCTGAACCAATAAAGCCATGGGAAGAAATCGCAATGAACTTTATTGTGGAGGAAGTACAGTGATTTGGACTGTCATCGATTTGTTTTCAAGCAAGCCCACTTTACAGCGTGTGATGGATTACCTTCAGCTAAAGAACTGGCAAAACTGTTTGTGAAGCATATTTGTTGGCTCCCACAGAGTGCGATATTGAGTGATCTCAGACTGAGGCGTTCAGTTTACCACTCAGTTCTGGAGGGAGTTTTTAAACTCCATTGAGTCATCCCAAGGACTTTCCTCAGCTTTTCATTCTGCTTGTAACGGTGCCTCTGAAAGAACGAATACTATGGTGGAACAATACATTAGATGTTATGTAAATTATCAATAAGAAAACTGGGTGGATCTATTGCCATTTGCTAAAGTGGCTTATAATAATTCAGTGCACAGCAGCACTGGCTTGACATATTTTTCAGGATGTGATTTTTTCAAGGGGGGATGCCTGTCAGCTTTGGAAGCCATATTAGCACCAGAAGCTTCCACACTGCCACATTCTTGAGACTGGGAAAATGGGAGGGGGAAATTTCGTGGAGCGTATGTGGTTAGACATAATAACATTCTTCTTTAAAGTCATGGTCATGTTATTTCTGCATCTGGCTGAGGAATGGTTGAGGGGATGTCTCAAGCTGGGGCGGATGGTGATTGGGGAATGTGATGCAATGAGGGGTGCAGAGGGTGGATTTGTAATTTTTTTCTTACTGGAGGGAAACCCGGAACTTTCAGATTCGGGATTTCCCAGATGTGCCAGTTTACTACTCTAATAAAAGGAAACTTTGAGAACATGTCTGTCTTGGAGTTATTGGAGTTGAGGTTTTCTAGAACGCTGACACCATGTCCACTCCGAGGTGGCCCTTTGGTGAAGCACCTTACTTTTGCGGGCAGCCGCAGTGAGCAGAGAAGGCAAGGCATGGGGATCAGCTGGGTCACATGGTCGTCATGGTAAGTCACAGTGAAAGCGGGCAAGGCATGGAGATAAGCTGGGCTACGTAGTCTGGGCAAGTGAGCGAAGAGCCAGAAAGTAGCTGGGCGTGGGCATGAGTCTAAGCACTGGCCAAGGTGGGTGAGGCAAGATAAAAAGGATCGGGGATGGGTGGGGTGGGGCCAGCCAGTGGTGCGATCAGCTGGTTCTCTGAACTGCGCAAAATCTTAACAATCGGTTCGCCTGAACTGATCCAACCCGGCTGAATCCATCTCTGGGTGTATGAGGACCCAGATTGTTGGGGGCAATATGCTGATTTTGTAAACCACTTAGAGAGGGCTGGAAAGCACTACAAAGTGTTTTATAAGTCTAAGTGCTATTGCTATGTTATACAACAGCCTCTTCTACTCAGTGAAAAGCAACTGAGGTTTTATATACTGAACACAAATGTATTTATGAATATCAATCCTGATAAATGCTATATTAGTTGGAAGACTAATATAGTTGGCTATTCTTTCTATTTATAATTTTATTTATTTATTGCTCTCTCTTTTTGGATGCCCTTAATACAATGTTGCCTGCCTGGACTATCCTGTATTTTTGTTGGCAAGATTTCAGATGTGGTTTTCCATTGCCTACTTCCTAGAGTTGAGAGAGACTGACTGGCTCAAGATCATTTAGCTGGCTTTATGCCCAAGACAGAACTAGAATTCATGGTCTCCTGGTTTCTAACCTGATGCTTTAAACACTTCACCAAACTGCTTCTCTTTATGTCTGAACCCTGTGTAAATCTCTGAAAGAACTTGTGCAATGTTATTCCACTAGGATTATAACAAAACCTGGGAATTGTTTCTTAGGCAACATGTCAGATGAAGAGGTCTACCCTATCTAAAATCCAAAAATTCCATCAATCAAATTATAATTTTTGTAACCTAGTGTATTATAAACATATTTTACAACTTACAATTTCCTATAACTGTTTCAACAGTTGGTTTTCCTCTGAAGCTGTGCCAATATGATGTACTCAATAAAGAAGAGCTTTGAGAAGTCTCAGAGTTCTGATTTGCTTGAGTTCATTAGTCGGAACCTTGACAGTTACATTAAAAAATAACAAAGTTCAGAGAATGTCAGAGATTAAGAGAAGGAAAATGCATTATTAGAAACAAGAGCTCATGTTCAAAATTATAGTGAACCAACAGTGTATTTCATAAATAGTGACTTTGCAATCTCTATTTGTCCTAACAATTATTTGTCTCAGCAGTGATAAATTTCAAAGCAGGACAGCTTTTTTGTTAGTATCTCATTCATTTCAGTTCATACATACACACATACCACTCTGGTGATGTGGGTTGTCCTTCTATATTAATTTCTACCTGTGTTTGTGTTATCTGCCTTTGAAACATAATGGCAAGCCACAATTTTTGCTATGACTCAGAATATACGGAGATCTTAATGTGCCGGTATATAAGCCTGTAGAAAAGATATAATAAATAGCAAAAATTCATTGCTTATTATTTAGTAAGGATTGCAACTGGATTAGGTATTTTCATTAACACAGCCAGTATTTCTAATTTAATATACTGTTTAAGTTGGTAAGCATTTCTAAGCCTCATCTATAATATATATCCAGCAGCTCTTGTAGTCAAATAAGATTTTTTTTCACATAAAAGCCTAATACATTTTTCATTAGGCTTTTATGTGGGAAAAAAATCTTGCTTGGCTAGAAGAACTGCTGGATAATATATTGCTTGTAAGCCCAAAATTACTTCCAGTGACTCAGCATGCAAGACAATTTCTAAAAAAGCAAATAATTCTTTCTCATCAGTTGTTTCATCAAACTCAACTAGCTCAGAAACTCTATGCGGAAAATAGACAGGTAACACATTCGCTACAGGATACACTCTCACTGAGTATGAATTTTATCTAAAAAGTTATACAGTGGTATAAGGCAAGACATTGCAATTCAGGAAAAGGAGCTCATATAGATTCCTTAATATAATAAAACAATTATTCTGTATAAATTTATGCTATATGAAGACTAAATATAACATTGGAGTACCTTATTTGAGATGGGTGGATAAATAATATTTTCATAAATAATGACAATGTTTGGAGACAATTTTCCCCTTTAGCCATCAGTTCCTACCTGCATCTATCAAGTCACATTCAGAAATCCAAAAAAACTGGGAACCCAGAAACACTACAAGTTACTCTTGAACCTGAGTATGAACCATGAAAGAGCAGTTGAAGATCTTAGTCTGATTTTCATACAGCAGATTATGATCTTCTTCACAGTTCTTGGGAGAATCCGCAGTAGGTTGAACACAAAAATTAACTAGGTGAAGAAATAAGGCTGTTTAGCTTAATTTGCATTTGGATGGGGAAACCAGGGTAATTAAATTGCTACAGCAATGTAAAAGTCCAGTTCATGCTATCACATATTTGGCAACATTGTTATTGTGAAGAAGCATTTCTCATTCTTGCCCAATTGAATCCTTTGATAGTAGCTAGACCCTTGAACTCTATGACTAGAGGTGTAGTGTTTTTTGGAATCTTGCAGCTTCACTTGACTTGGACATTGCTGTTAGATGAGAATGGATTTAAGGTTTTACAACCCAGTTATGATAGTACATTGACAATTTAAAACTACTTTCTTTATTTCCTGTTATATCCTGCTAGATGTTCATTACACCACAACTATGAATACAAATAAATGTGTGTGTGTGTGTGTGTGTGTGCTTGTGCACGCACTCACGCACGCATCATAGTTAATGTCAAAAAACCTAAGCAGGGTTGGAAATGGCTAATACTTTGATGACAGTTCATTAGAAAAGCTAAGACTGGGAAGATTAAAAAATATTAAAATCTTGGAAGAAGATAGTTGTAAGTCACAGTACTATTTCCAAGAAAACTCTGTGTAATACAGTCACTTGAAGTTCAGCTCAGTTCAAACAAGACTTTACCTCCTATTCCTGCATTTCTAAATAAGCCTGGAAATAAATAACCAATAATATTCATAGAGTATTTGAGCTTTTCTATAGTATAATTTGCTAGCATACCCATTATGTTTGTCAAATGGAAAGCAAAATGTCAAGATTGAACCACTTTTGAGTCTTATTCAACGTCCCAAAGAACTGGGGGGAGGGAAGGATGAGAAGGAATGCAGACGCTCCAGAGATAGACTGTGAGAGCCAAGAACCAACCAAGGTCACTGCTGCAGGTGTCCAACAAAGAAGTGAACTATTCTCAAACAAAAGGACGATTCATAATTGAACATCACAATTGGATTCATAATTGGACAATCGATGGGTGGAGAGAAGGGGAAGCCATTGTTTAACCATGCAAACATTGCATGGGAAAACCAGAGTTGGTTTTGATTCTTTAGTACCGGAATTGTATATCCAATAAAGTTTTACTTTTGAGAAGGCAAAGTTCCTGAGAGTGACTCCTTCTTTTAGGTTCACTAGTTGGACTGTTGACTCTCATTTCAGCTCTCATTTTAACCCCCAGCATAGCCTACTCGACCACTTCCGAGAGTGCTGGGAGGGGAAAAGAAGGACGATGTCTGGCGCAGAAAGGAAAATGGAGATGGTAGTGAAGGCTGAAGTTGACACAAGATTAAAAACAGATTTTAAAAAATATTTTTAAAAACATCAAATTTATAATCCTTTTGTTTTACCATTAAATGTGATTATGTATTTGTTAATGAAGGGTAAATTAGATATTTAAAACATTTCATTATAAAAATGACATTTCTTAAGGATGAAACACAAATATATTATGTTAGATACATTTATACCCTGTATTTATTTATTTTTATTTTATTTGGTTTGTCAATTGCTTACAAGATAATAGGCATAAGTAAAAACATATTTATGAATACAATTTAAAAAATTGTTGGTTATTTGGTTACTATCTTTAAAGCGCTCCATGGCTCGGGACCGGGATATTTGCGAGACCACCTCCTGCCATTAACGGCCTCCTGCCGACCGATACACTCCCATAGAGTCGGCCTCCTCGGGGTGCCGCCAGCTGGACGGCTGGCGACCCCGAGGATGTGGGCCTTCTGATTGGGAGCACCCCCTCTCTGGAATGAATTACCCCCGGAGATGAGGGCTGTCCCTGATCTCATGACCTTCCATCGTCTATTAAAAACTTATTTATTTTGGCAAGCCGGACTGGCCTAGGGGTTTTTAAATTTTAATCTGGTTTTTAATTTTTCTTAATTTCTCTATTTTAAATTCTAGTAGAGCCAATTGTATTTAATTCTTTTAATTTTTAATATTGCAATACTGTATATATGTTTCATATGTCTATTTTTACTTTGGCTGTTCACCGCCCCGAGTCCCTCTGGGAGAGGGGCGGTATATAAATTTAACTAATAAATAAATGAATACATGGATACATATAAGAAAAATAAAAGAAACAATAGGAGAGGGATGGTAGGCATGTTGGTGCGCTTATGCAGCCCCCTACAGACCTCTTAGTAAAGGGGTGAGGTCAATAGTGGACAGTCCAAGGTTAAAGTTTTTGGGGTTTGGGGAAGAAACCACAGAGTCAGGTAGAGTATGCCAGACATTGACCACTCCGTTGCTGAAGTCATATTTCCTGCAATAAAGTTTGGTGCGATTAACCTTGAGTTTGTATCTATTATGTGCTCTTGTGTTGTTATGGTTGAAGCTGAAGTATTCATTGACAGGTAGGACATTGCAATATATGATTTTATATACTATGCTTAGATCGGACTGAAGGCGTCGTAGTTCTAGATTTTCTAGGTCTAGAATTTCAAGTCTGGTGGCATAAGGTATTCTGCAACAAGTAGAGGAGTGGAGAACTCTTCTTGTAAAATATTTCTGGACTGTTTTTTTAATATACCAACTTACTGTATTAGAGCAAATTGTCAAAATTTATACCGATCATTAGATCTAAACTGATTCAAAACTGATATAAAGCTCTTTCTTACAAACTTTTTTCGCCCATACAATTTTGCAAAATTGTACTTTCATACATTAATTTAAGAATTCACTCTATACTGCAGGTTTTACATTTTCATTGGGCAAAGATTGGTAAGATAATTGATGTCCATGCTGTCACTTGAAAGAGAAAAGGAATTTATCTGAAACATTTTTTTAACTTATTTATGTATTCAAATTTTATAGCTGCTCATCTTAACCAGATAATTCTGGGAATTTGGAAAAGGATATAAAGACATTGCAGCAATTTAATAAAATATGCATGTAAGAAAGAATACTCAATAAGATTTCATTTTATTTTCAACCTATTAATTTATAACACTGGAGTGTACTAAAGAATAAAGAACAGAATATAACCAGTGCTTGCATTTGAAGGTAATATAGAAAATGAAAGGATTAGAGCTTTGCAGTATTGTAACTAGAAAAATGATATGACGTGGCAATAACCAGAATTTAGAATGGTAAAAGGGGAAAAGATATGAAGCCCAGGACAAAATTTTGTGCTGGATTTAAAGCAATAGTAAATATGTTGTGTGATAGACAGTGAAAATAGGAAGCACTGCCTTGAGCTCCTAAACTAGTAGGGATGTAAATATAATTAAATAAAATGAATAGCATGTAAGAGGAAAGTGAGAGTAAAATGGGCTCTAACAGGAAAGAAAGCAAAAATAAAATGCATTCCTGTAGAAACATCTAATGAATATTTATACAGAAAAGAAAGAGCAGCTATAAAAACATTGCGCATAAGAGAATTCAAGTTAGAAAAAGCTATTTTACTATACTAAACGTGTTCAGAAGTTTTAATGAAGAAATACTACTGAAGTGCAAGTTATGTAGAGATTAAAAATGAGTTGAATTTATAGGAAGAAGATGTATTTAATAGCTATAAAAGCAACAGGTCCAAAAGTAAAAAAAAAGGAATAGACATTGGACAAAAGATGAAAATGATTAAGTGGAAAGCAAAAATTCCATTATCATAAATGGTAACTAATTTTGTGAATATTTTATTTTAGAATTATTACTTTAGAAAGTGAAAACTTTATAATATCTATATTATTAAAACTAATTATTTTAAACTCAAAAATATTTAAATGCCGTGATTAGCTAGTACATTTCTGACAATAACAAAAAGCTGTCAGATAAATTTAGTGTAGCATATGTTTAATAGGATTTTTGATACTATTCACTGTTGCATAATACATTAGCATTTATTAAACCAGTTTCAAATGTATATTCAGTTATTATATTGCATATAAACCATTCTTCCACAAATCGTAAACATTCAACTACATAGAAAATAATGGATTTTTTATTTTTATAATATCCATCTATTGCTGCTTTTGACTTAGTTTCAAAGACCAAAGCATACAAATATACTAATTCCTCATTCCTATGTAGTAATACAGTGTTGCATTATAGTTATCATCTAGGTTTTGCCAAAATATTTCAGTATTAAGAAAGAATGAAATTATACATACACAGATATGCTTCCTAACTTGTATCATTCAAACTCTGCCAATTTGAGAATCTCAAGCACTGCAAATGTTTTTAACAACAGATGGTGATGATTTACCTAGTGTGCATACGGAAAGCATGAAAATTAAACAATGTAGTTATCAAGTCCAGGTAACATTAATAGCATTATAGGTATTGATAATGTGTAGATTATCTTTTGTATCAGTTTAATATATATGCCCTCTTTTTGTGAGACATCTTATATAAAAGATCCAAATTTACTACACACAGTAAAAAAAAAAAATCAAGGAGCTTTCCACAATCTCTCCACAATCCCTCTTCAGAAGCCTGCTGCAAAAGCAATGCCTCAGAATTATCCAGGCTTCACACACATTCTTAAAAAGCTGATCACAGAAATTTGACTGAGGCAAATGCAAATATTTACCTTAGCTGAAGAATTTCCTTTTGTTCTTTTGTCTATAATAAATATCTTAAATAAATGTTCTGAAATGTAGATAGCTGCACCCCCAAAACTTCACATATTCTCTTCTGTGGTAGAAAGCAAATTAAAAGAGAAAGACAGAACAGGGATGACTTGAGATTTCAAGCTGTGACCTCAGAGCAAAGCACAGCTGTTATCATCTCTCAGCCAATCTTCTGAGGAAAACAAGCTAGAGCCTGGAAACTAGCTCTCTAGATGGTACAACATTTTTAAATCACAGTTCTGGCCTGATTTGACTGCAGTCATTTTCTGCAAAGGTTCATCTCATAATAATGAGATCCATATTATTCAGTCTCAAGACTAAAACAAGAAAATGCATAATATATAAAATAATTAGGATACTTCCTGCAGCTAGCACTGCAGTCCATAATGGAAATATATTGATCAGATTACTAAAATAATCAAGAAGAAGCACTGACTCACTGCAGCAAACAGTTGGTCCAGCCTACATCAGAGACAGATCTAAGTTTTCCCTCTCTGCAGCACTGAATTGTAATGCCAACGTGCATGGCATGATACAGCTAAATTTCTTCCCACATCTTTATTTTACATACTGTCTTTACTGTTGGATGAAAAAAAGACATTGTCAATTACTCTTTTTTCCTTTAACAATTTATTCTAAATATGTATTATCAGCCCTAACTAGATTATTTATGCTCAATTCTATCAAATAAAGATTTTCTCCTACTGTCATGGGATATATAGTTTACTAAGATCAGAAAACAAGAATAATAAACATTAGATTTTATTTGCTACTTTAATCATGTTATACATATTATAATTTGTATTGCTACACTGGAATTAAATGTTTTGAAAATTACAACATTTAAAATTAAATAATATGAAATTCATTTCATCAAATTGACAGCAATTAATGAGAGTTGGCTATAGTCAATTACATCTACTCCTAGTATTCCTAGCTACTTTCTGTTTTCAGAAAACTGAATTTTATACAATGGGATACAAATCAAATAAATTATGAAATAGGAATTTTAGAACATAGAGATTCTAAATACAATTTTTAAAAGTTACAACTTTTCAAATGGGAATTGATATATTTCTAAAAATATTCTTCATAAATTAAAACTGTTTAAGGACACAAACCTAAATATTTGCTTCTCTTTAAAACTGAATTCAACATAACAATAATAAAAGGGAGGGTGGAGAAAAAGGTTTGCAGAAATGTCACAAATTCTAATAATTTCAAAAACAAAATCCATTCCAATTCTTTAAATAATTACATTAGGTTCATTGTGACAAATAAAGATTAACATCAACCTGTTCCAATGAATTCTGTGCATTTAATCATAAAACATTTGAAAGAACAATTCAGTCAGAGATGGGATTCAGCCAGTTAAGTCCAATTCGGCTGAATTGATGAAGTCTGTGTGCAGTTCAGAGAATCGGCTGAGCCCACCACTGGCTAGCCCCGCCCCTTGTTGGCCCCACCCCTCATTCCTCCCAGGCACTCATCACTTCAGCCAGCTTCACCTGAGGCCATTTTGGCATCTCAGCGTTCCTTCATGGGTGGCGGCATGCAGGTGGGGTGGCAGCAGGATGGGGGGGGGTCCTCCTTCCATGCCAAAGCACAGTGGCTTTCCTACTCCTAGATGCTGCCATTCCTACACCTGAGCGCTCCTGCACCCTCCTGGCCTGCATTTGCCGCCTCAGCACGCCCTATGTCTGCCTGCACGAGCTCATCGAGCAGTTTGCCAAGCACGCTCGGCCACCCCATTGCAAATGTACCATTCCCACCCTGCATGGAGGATTGTGGTACCATATGAACCCAGAGACACTTGGGTTCCAGTGCTGCAGAGGGCAGGAAAGGGAAGCAGCCGGGCTGTTGCTGTCTTTCATTGGGGCGCGTGTAGCGAGACAGGGCTCCTCTTGCTATCTCTTTCCCCGCCCCTCGCCGGGCATGGCAGGGCTTCCTGCGTTCCTCTGTTAGTCACCCTCCCCATTTATCAATGCAATTTGGGGGTAGCAGGTGAGAAAGGGTGGGTCAGAGAGGAAGGATATTTCCAATTCCTGGGCCGATTGGCTCCTTCCCAGCAACTCTTTTTCTGCCTTTTGGCATCAGCTGTCAAAGACAAGCCTTTTGTGGCCAGAAGAGCTGCGCTGCAATGGAAAAATGGGAAATGGAGCGGCTGGTGTGCGTGTTTGCTCTGTGTGTATATTTAAGGCAGAGGAGGAGGAACTGCAGTGTTCAGTCTACGCGCCCACCTCCTGCCTTTCTAAAGGGATACCCACTTGCTCCTACATTTTTCCACCCCAATCTCTCACCCTTCATGGGGTCGGCTTGCTTACCTCCACCCCATTTCTCCATCTCCTCCTTCTCGGCCTTAAACATACACACAGAATAGGCATGCACAGCGCTGGAAGGAATCGCCCACGCACTGTCTCCTCGCAGAAGGTCAAGGAGCGCAACACGAAATCCGGCCAGTGAGGAAGACCTACCCATCCAGGACTGGCCTTGTTGGTGACCTGACCTCTTCATTGGTGCCATGGAGCTCACCTTTGGGCTTAGTGGGGTGACATCTCCTCACCAGCGCTTTCCCACACCAGAGAGCCAAGAGCAGGGGTGGGATTCTACCAGTTCGCAACTATTCGCTAGAACCGGTTGTTAACATTCTAAGCAGTTCGGAGAACCGGTTGTTAGAAAAAAATACTGGCCTAATCCTGTAAGGAAGGCAGGAAGGAAACATTCTGGTGTTGCTGACAGAAACTGCCTCTCCGTTAACCCTTATTACATTCTTGGCAGGACTAGACTTCCTATCTCAGGAACTTCTCTGGAGTTTTTTTCCCTTCCTTTGCTGGTACTTTGTTTGTGTGGAGGGACCATTCAAAGTTATAATGGCATTGAAAAAAGTGACTTATGACCATTTTTCACCCTTACGACTGTTGCAGTATCCCCACAGTCATGAGAGGCCAGGCGAGGAGATGCATGCCTCGATGTGAGTGATATTGAGTTGGCCACGCCCAGCCAATAACATGACCCCCAAGCCACGTCCACCCAGTCACATGACCCCCCAAGCCACACCCACCAATTAAGCCACACCCACAGAACCGGTTGTTAAAAAATTTGAATCCCACCCCTGGCCAAGAGGCCAAATTTCATGATGTGCTCCAGGCCCTTCTGTGAGGAGATGGCATGTGGGCGAGCCTCACCTACTGCCCCCCGGCCCCACCCACTGCCTCCACCACTGCAGAGCAGTGGTGGCTGCCATAGTGGCATGTCCAGACATGGTGAAGGACTACAACTTAGGGGGGAGGCTCTTGGGGCAGAGAGCAGGAGCTTCCGGTGGGGCCTCTCTTGCAGGGCCTGGCCGGCCATGGGTTGGGTGGGAAAGTTGCTGGGAAGCGGAGCAGTCAAGGGACATGCAGTGGAAAGGCTTGCCTGGGGCTTCGGTGGCGTTTGCTCTGCTGCCCACCTGCACTGCTCATTGGCCCTTCCTTCCGTGGGCTGCCTTCTTCAAGCACCCAAGAATTGGTCCCCGAGATTGGTGCCCCTGTAGGATTTCAGCCTCCAGATCCCTGTGAGGCAAAAGAACTACTTTCATTTGCAGCTGCAGCTGCCACGCCCCTTGCCTCATTCTCTAACCCCCCCCCCCCCCCAGGCTCTGTGGACAGCGAAGCTTGCCAGGAAAGGCTCCGCTATTTTGAACTTCCTGCTCAGGAGCAAAACTCAGCGGTCTTCAGGTTGCCTTGTAACTCTTTTAATTTTCAGGGGCCTTGCTTAGTCCACCCTCCAAAGCTCCCATTTAGCTGACCTGTTTGCCAATAAAGGCAGTGAAAAAACTGGACTTAGCCAGGGTCAGGGTGCTCAGTGCAGGCAGAAACCTTGCAGCTCTGTGGACCCAGGAGGAGCCTTGTTGGGTCATCCTGCATCTTCCACACCTGCACCTCTAATAAGGGGCTAGAAGGGACCAGCCTCTCCTTGCAGCTTCTGGGACCCGGCAACCCCCAAAAGTGCTCATTCCATTTAGCATCTGACCACATTGTCAGGATTTGAGTCTTGGCTTACTTCTTTTTGAAGAGTTATATTAATTTTTTTAGATAAAAATGCCCAGAATAGAAGCCTTGATCTCCAAAGGTGTGAATGTTCTGGAAAGCTTCACTCACAACATTTTGGAAGATGCGGCTCCCGTGTGATCAATTCCTCTCCCTGTCTCTTTTCCCCATTTGGGTTCTTAGAATTCCTTTCAGAGGGAGCACAGTCAGGTACTTCAATGCCTTGAAAGTCCTCGGCCTGCCTAGCCCTCACCTTCTCCCTTCACAGCAAAAGGAGATTTTTCTCTGTGTTACAGAGGCTGGGCATTTTTCTGCAGGGACTGTTCTTACACATTCTCATTAGAGGTAGTCCTTGACTTATGGCCACAACTGAGCCAAAATTTCCATTGCTAAGCAAGATTGAAGTGATTTTCCTTGCCACTATTAAGTGACTTTCAATAGTAGTAAATAAATAGAGATTGTATATTGTTGAAGCACTTGAGGTAAGCGGCTGGGAGGCGTGGCCAGGCGTAGAGTGACGTCAAGCTGACCATGCCCCCCAGTCACATGCTCACCCAGCCACACCTACCCAGCCAGTCATTAGGGCAGAAAACCGGTTGTTAAATTATTTGAATCCTATCACTTGAACTCTGTCAACAAATCTCTATAAACCACACATGAAAACATCATTATATTTATGAACTATAGCCATGAATTTTGTAAAATGTGAATAAATACCTTTTAAAATTATTTTCCAACATTTACAAGAGCATCCCAAAATACCATTTCCCAACAGGAAACTACTATAGAAAACTGTTTTGTATTGTTTCTAATTCGTGAAGAAGAAAAAGCTGCTTTCCAAATGAAACGAGACTTCTCACCATGATTAGGAATGTCATTTCTAATGACAAAAAATTAGAATAATTCTGCAGTTAATCAGCGTTCTTCACACTTATGTTCCCTTTTTTCCAAAGATTTCTCTGTATGCAGGTATTTTTTTCAAAACAAACTCAAGAGTTTATACATTTTCTCACTAAAAAGCTTTTTTTAAAAAAAATCTTCCTCTTCCTCCTCATGCTCCTCCACTTCCAAAGACAGAATAGTCTTTGTTTTTCAATTTAATCAAGTATCTATTCTAATATAAAAGACAGTTTAAACTAATCTCAGCACATGGAAGCATGAGATTGGGAATGTCATATACTATAATGAAACTATGATAACCAGATTTAATCTAATATAACTACAGAGCTGTTTAAACCAAGGTGAGTCAGGTAATCTTTTTCATTTATCTACATAATTTCTGTTTTGATGCAATTTATTATGACAGACATTTTTAAAAATTACATAATGGCTTACAATGGATTTTAGAATAGAATATTTAAAATAGAATAGAGTCGGAAGGGACCTTGGAGATCTTCTAGTCCAGCCCTCTGCTCAAGCAGGAGAATCTATGCTATTTCAGATAAGTGACTGTCTAGCTTCTTCTTAAAAATCTCCAGTGATGGAGCACTCATAATTTCTGCAGGCAAGCTGTTCCCCTGGTTAATTGTCCTCACTTTTAGGAAGTTTCTCCTTAATTCCAGGTTGCTTCTCTCTTTGGTTAGTTTCCAATCATTGCTTCTTGTCCTGCCCTCTGGTGCTTTGTAGAATAATTTGACCCCCTCTTCTCTGTGGCAGCCCCTCAAATACTAGAATACTGCTATCATGTCACCCCTAATTCTTTTTTCTTTAGGCTAGCCAACCCCAAATCCTGCAGCCGTTTTTCATATCTTTTAGTCTCCAAGCCTTTGATCATCTTAGTTGCTCTTCTCTGAACTTTTTCCAAAGGTCTCAACTACTTTTTTGTAGTATGGTGACCAAAATTGGTAGCAGTATTCCAGGTGTGGCCTTACTAGGGTTTTATAAGGTAAAGGTAAAGGTTCCCCTCGCACATAAGTACTAGTCATTTCCAGCTCTAGGGGGCGGTGCTCATCTCCATCACAAAGCCAAAGAGCCAGCGCTGTCCAAAAACACCTCCGTGGTCATGTGGCCGGCATGACTAAACGCCTTCAAAGGCGCACGGAACGCTGTTACCTTCCCACTAAAGTGGTCCCTATTTTTCTACTTGCATTTTTACATGCTTTTGAACTGCTAGATTGGCAGAAGCTGGGACAAGTAACAGTTCACTCCGTTATGCGGTGCTAGGGATTTGAACCGCCAAATTGCCAATCTTTCTGATTGACAAGCTCAGTGTCTTAGCCACTGAGCCATAGCGTCCCTGGGTTTTATCAAGTGGTACTAATACTTCATGTGATCTTGATTCTCTGTTATACAACCCAGGATTGTATTAGCTTTTTTGGTTAATGCTGCACACTGCTGGCTCATATTCAAATCATCATGAGCCACGGTGGCACAGTAGTTAGAGTTCAATACTGCAGGCTACTTCTGCTGGCTGCCTGCAATTTGGCAGTTCAAATCTCACCAATACTCAAGGCAGTGATGGTATTCAGCGGTTTGCACCAGATTGGGCGAATCGGTAGCAAGAATTTGGCGTGGGTTGTTGAGGTATTCCCCGTTAGGAGAATGAGTGCACTCAGGAAAACATAGTGAAAGTGGTGATGAAAAACACACAATAATAGTAAAATCAAAGGTGGTATTCAGCAGGTTCTGACCAGTTCTGGAGAACCGGTAGCGGAAATTTTGAATAGTTCAGAGAACCGGCAAATATCACCTCTGACTGAGATTTTATAGTATCCTTCCCCTGCCACACCCACCAAGCCATGCCCACAGAACCGGTAGTAAAAAAATTTGAATCCCATCACTGAGTAAAATGTAAGTTTTACTACCAGTAAACAGGTAAATAAAGTCCAACAAACAATCTAAATCATACACGGTTAAAGCAGTTAGTATTCAAAACAATCAGTCCAGGGACAATCCAAAAACGAAGTCCGTTTCTTTACCAGTATCATAAACAAAATTTAGTAAACGGAGTTTGTGAACAGTTGCAAGACTCACAGCAAGCAATTCAAGCAGAATGACGATCAGGCAAAAGGCAAAAAGGGAAGTAAAGGAAATGCAAAAAGAATAAACCAGGTTTCTGGCTCCATCTTATGGCCGTTGGAGGAACCTCAGCCAATCACAATTACAACATTCACTTAAAGATACAAAGTATTAAATGACTATCCTGGTTTATATATTGCCAACCCAACTGTTAGGTGACTATCATTCCTAACATGGGTCGCCGAACTGGTAGTAAGTTCTGGCTGGCTATTTATTTATTTATTTGTTTGTTTGTTTGTTAAATTTATATACCGCCCCCTCTCCCAAAGGGACTCGGGGCGGTGAACAGCCAGGGTAAAAAATACACATACGAAACACATATACAATATTACAATATTAAAAATTAAAAGAATTAAATACAGATTGGCTCTATTAAAATTTAGAACAAAGGAGTTAAAAGAGATTAAGAACCAAATTAAAATTTAAAAACCCCTAGGCCAGTCCGGCTTGCCGAAATAGATGAGTTTTAAGTAAACGACGGAAGGTCATGAGATCAGGGACGGCCTTCACCTCCGGGGGTAATTCATTCCAGAGAGGGGGTGCTCCCAATGAGAAGGCCTGCATCCTCGGGATCGCCAGCCGTCCAGCCAACTCTATGGGAGCGTACCGGTCGGTGGGAGGCCGATAATGGCTATGCCCCCAACTCCGTCGCCCTCCCGCCCGATGGTCGCTTATCCCACCCACCTGACGTTCGCCTAAGGTATTTCTTTTTTTCTTTTCCCTCCCGACAATCAGCTGTACATAGATTAGTTATGTTGGGATTCCCCTTGCTGAGGCCCAAGAAGGCAAAAAAATGGCTCAGCCCCCCCCCTCCATTTTTGCCTTTCTGAGCTCCAGAAGAGACTTAGGGGAGCAAAAACGCCCCCAGAGGCTCTTCTGAGGCCAGAAAGCTCCCAAAATGGAGCGTGGAGGGGTGCTGCGTGCCTCTTCAGTGCTCTGTTTTTCTTCTTCTTGAGCCTCAGAGGAGTTTTAGGGGAGCAAAAACACCCCCAGAGGCTTCTCTGAGGCCCAGAAGGTGGGGGCTGCAAAAAAGCAAAAAAAAAAAAAAAAAGCCACGCCCAGCCAGTCACACCCACAGAACCAGTAGTAAAAAATTTTGAATCCCATCACTGGCCCAAGGTTGACTCAGCCTTCCATCCTTTCGAGGTAGGTAAAATGAGGACCCAAATTATTGCAATATGCTGACTCTGAAAATTGCTTAGAGAAGGCTTTAAAGCACTGTTAAACGGTATATAAGTCTAAGTGCTATTGCTATCATTCACTAGGACTCCAAGATCCCTCTCACAGTTACTGTTTTTGAGCTAGGTCGTGCCTAACCTGTATTTATACCTTTGGTTTTTCCTGCCTAAATGTAAAACTTTACTTTTCTCCACATTAAAATTTAATTCTGTTGGATAGGGCTCATTGTTCAAGTTTCTCAAGATCTTTTTGGATCCTGAGCTTGTCTTCTGGGGTATTGGCTATTCCTCCAGTTTAGTATCATCTGCAAATTTTATGAGTTCCCCTTCTATTCCCTTTTCTAAGTCATTCATATCACACTACTAACTAGAGCATACAAAACATTTGCCAGACCTATACTAGAATACAGCTCATCAGTTTGGAACCCATATCATGTATCTGATATTAACACAATTGAAAAAGTCCAGAAATATTTCACAAGAAGAGTTCTCCGCTCCTCTACTTATTGCAGAATACCTTATGCCACCAGACTTGAAACTCTAGATCAAGAAAACCTAGAACTACGCCGCCTCCGGTCCAATCTAAATATAGTATATAAAATCATATATTGCAATGTCCTACCTGCAAATGAATACTTCAGCTTCAATCATAACAATACAAGAGCACACAATAGATACAAACTCAAGGTTAACCACACCAAACTTGACTGCAGAAAATACGACTTCAGCAACAGAGTGGTCAATGTTTGGAATACTCTACCTGACTCTGTGGTTTCTTCCCCAAACCCCAAAAACTTTAACCTTAGACTGTCTACTATTGACCTCACCCCCTTCCTAAGAGGCTTGTAGGGGGCGTGCATAAGCACACCAATTGTGCTTACCCTCCCTGTCCTATTGTTTATTTTTATTTTTCTTATAAGTATCTATCTCATGTATTCAAAACTATATTTATTCTTATACCTATATCTTGTAAGCAATTGACAAATCAAATAAATACTAAAAATACTAAATATTGAAGAGTACTGGGCAGTGGTGGGATTCAATTTTTTTTACTACCGGTTCTGTGGGCTTGGCTTGGTGGGCATGGCAGGGGAAAGATACTAAAATCTTCAGTCAGAGGTGGTATTTGCTGGTTCTCCTAACTACTCAAAATTTCTGCTACTGGTTCTCCAGAACTGGTCAGAACCTGCTGAATGCCACCTCTGGTACAGGGCCTAAGACAGAGCCTTGTGGTACCCCACTACTTCTTCCATGTGGATGTGGTACCATTAAGGACTATTCATTGAGTATGGTTTGTCAGCCAGCTATAAATCCATCTGGTGGTGATGTTGTTTATTTCACATTTTTCTAGCTTACCAAGAAGTAGGTTATTTTGTTAAAGTCTCCCTAATGCCTGTTATTTCCTTGACATCTTCTCTCTTTAGTGGACCTACTGTTTCCTTGGATTTTTTCTTGTTATTGATATGCAGAAAGAAACTTTTTAAAAATTATCTTAGACTTTTGTTGCAAGTCTTTGCTCATTCTGAGCCTTTGTTTTCCTGACTTCATCTTTGCATGTTCTGGCCATTTGCTGATAATTAGCCTTAGCTATGAGTCCTTCTTTCTATTTTTTATACTTGTCCATTTTGTCTTTCAGCCTGACAAACAGATCTTTGTGCAGCCATGCTGGTTTCTTCTTGAATTCCTTGTTTTTCTTTTTTCAGTGGTATTGTGCTGGACTGAGGTTTTATGATCACATTTTTTCAGAGTTTTCCACACTTCTTGAGTTGTTTTCTCCTTTAGGATTTTTGTCCATGGATTTGGAGCTTCATACAAATGCATAGTTGCTTAAAATTTTAATTCATTAAGCATAGACTGTCTGTTGGCCTTATATTTTTAACATGCACTTGCTAACAATTCACTTTAATTTAGAAATGTTAAGGATGTTTAAATAAATAAACTAATAGAGATAAATACAAAATGAGTAGGAAAGTTATTTACACAGAATAAATGTACTCTACATAGTTATATATGTAATGCACTAAGCCAAATTGTAGTTGCATGTTCTGTGTCATCCAAACAGATCATGAAAAATGTTTTATACAGGAGTAGGATTCTACTGGTTTGGACCAATTCGGGCAAACCATTTTGTTACGATTCTGCGCAGTTTGGAGAACCAGCAAATTGAGCCACTGACTGAATCTGCCCTTCCCTGCCCTCCCCATCCCACCGACACATTTGCCTCACCTCACCCAGTCACTCCTCATCTCACCCGCCATTGCTAACCTGCCTTCGCCCTCCATTGCTGCCTGCCTTCTGCTGTGGCCCTGAACTTCCTGGGAGAGTGAGTCTGCAAGCAAGCCCCAATCGAGTCAACTCTCAGCCCGGCCTAGCTTCCACTGCAATCCCCAGTCAAGTCGACTCCCAGGCTGGCCTAGGCTGTTGCGTTGTACCCTCCATCATCCCTGGGTTTGCCTGGTTTGCTTCGCCACGGCTCCATTGCACATGGTGCTCATGAGCTAGCTATCTAGCTGCCTCCCCACCATCCCTAGCATCCAGAGCTTCCTACTGATACCAGCATTTCCATGTTTACTGGATCTTCCCGCTTGCCTCTGAATGCCATCTGAGAAGCCGCATGGCCATGGCCACACTGGCTGGGAGAACGTTCCTCTTCCCCTGGCTGGGAAGAAGCCATATGACCATGGCCACTCTAGCTGGGAGAGAGCATTTTCTTTCTCCCTCTGGCCATGAAGAAGCTGCATGGGCATGGCTGCACTGGCTGAGAGAATGTTCTTCTGCCCCTGGCCAGGAAGAAACAGCATGGCAATGCACTAGCTCGGAGAGTGCGTTCTCTTTCTCCCCCTGGCTGGGAAGAAGCTGCATGGCCATGGCCACGCTAGCCAGGGGAGACCGTTCTTATTTTCCCCGTTGCCACCACAGCTGGATCCAGTGGGGATCAGTGGATGTGTGGACAGTGCCGCCCTGGTGTGCTCTGCCCATTGTTGCCACCACTAGTGCTGGCTGCTGCCGCTGCCACCCAAGAAAACTCTCCACTGCCAGCACAGTTCCGGGACGCACCATTGCCAGCACTGCTCACTTTCCCCTCCCACCACTCACCTTTTGCCTTTTGCTGCTGCTGCCGAAGCCACCCAAGAAAACTCCCCGCTGCTGGTGTAGTTCCGGGACATGCCACCGCCACCACTATTTGCCTTCCCATCAAGAGCCTTCCTATCAGCGAGAGAGGCTCTGTAGCCCCAGAAAACAACTTATGAAAACAACTGGAGTGTGCCCCCACCCCCATCACCACCCCCATCCCAGGTATGACAAGTCCCAGATTGGGACTCAGCACACAGGGCATTGCTGGAGCTGAAGGGGCTGGCCTTCACCTCTGCCACCAGCTGTGGGAGGAAGGTTAGGGCAAGGTAAAGCCAAACCACTGCCAAGAAAATAGATGCCGGCGGGGGTGGGCGAGGCTGCAGGGCGAACCTGGCTGGAAGTTGTTTGTAAATCTTCCCAAAAGAGGGACAGGAGGAAGTTCCACAACTGTCCAGGATGATTTTATAATAAGAGAAGGCCTGGATACATTTTTATTAGACAGCCTTTCCTGACTTTTGCTTGTATCACTGTTGGTCTCAATGAGCCACTCAGCTGCCTTTGGGTGCTAGGTAGTTAATCATGCATTGTTTAATTAGTTTGTTAAGTCCCCATCTTTTCATAGAGCAAGATAATTATGTTTATGAATTGCTAATATCACCTTCCTGAGTGCTCACTTTGAAGCACTTTCCATTTTGACAACTTAGGAAAGAAGTGTTGTCTTTTGGGTTTACCTGAATAAAATTCAGGTAAATCAGGGGAGGGTTAATTTGAAAACAAGCAGTAAAAGAGAAGCATGTTTCTGTACATAACAGAAAGGAAACATTGAGGTGTTGACGAGCTAAGGGATGTGAGTGTGAGTCAGGGAATTCCAGACCGGAAATATTGTTTTGTATTCCAGTTAAATTAGAAATGGTTCTTTGTGAAGGATCTTTGAAAATTTTGGAATATTGCAATAAGGTCCAAGAAAAAAAATAACAAAGCAGAAAGATTTAATTAAAGGAGAAGAGAAAGAAAAATATATCCACTAACTGACTGCTTTGAAAATGCCTTTCAAAATGTGTTTTCAATTGTAGGATTGGAAATATTTGCTTGAATGTATGCTTTAATGTTCAAAAAGAATAATCTTTATCAGTATAAGCAGAGATGTATTCTTCAAGCTTTAATGCATTTTGCAAAAATCATTGTAGTAAACTGAACACCACTGTAGAACATCATTTCTCATCAAAAATGCAATTTTAATGGAAAGTAAGATTTTATACAAGGCAAGAAAAACATGTATAGAAATAGGTGGTGCCTGGCTCAACTGGAAGTAACTGTGAGATGGAAACTTAGCAAAACCTAGAAATAAGAAATTTCCTGACAGTGAAAAAAAAAATAATCAGAGAAATGGAATGCCTTCAGTAATTGTGGATATACTATGACTGGAGGTTTTTAAGAAGAAATTTGGTCTCATGCTTCAGCTGGGGATCGATTAGAAAACCTCCAAGGTCCCTTCCAACTCTGTTATTTATTTTTATTTATTTATTTATTTTATTTTAATTACATTTATACGCCGCCCTTCTCCAGAGACTCAGGGCGGCTTACAGTCTATGGAGCACCATGCTAGGTGCTCAGCAATAGCCTTCATTCCATTGTATATGCTTGCTTATTATTACTAGGGCTTTTGGCCCCCCCCAAGCAGCATTTTTACAAAGTCAGCTTATTGCCCCCAACAATCTTGGGTCTTCAATTTACCTACCCCGAGGGGATGGAAGGCTGAGTTAACCTTGAGCCTGGTGGGATTCGAGCCTGCACTAATTGCAGGCAGCTTGCACTAAGTGCTAGATGATTAACAGCCTGCACCACTAAGGCCCTGTTATTCTTTAAAAATCTCTCCACTCAGTCTTTCCAGGAGAATGATGATAAACAATATTTGGAAATGTACATCAGGTCTTCTGATAGCAAAATTTCATCTTATTGGCTAATATCAAGGGGAAGATGACTTTGAAAAAGCTTCCTCTCTCACCATAACATGAAAGACGAGGTGAGGACTGGCTGGAAGAGGAGGGGCGAGGAGAAGCCAGATGCACCCCTCCATGTGAGTGACATCGAGTTGGCCATACGCACCCAGTCACATTTATGATTAAGAAAAATCTGTAACTATGCCAATCTGTATGGTTATAAATTGTCTTAACTGCATTCTGCTATTTTGTCCTAACTTGGAAAAATTATTAATACATATGTTCAGTTGTCATTAATCCAAGAAAAAAAAGGTGATGCAGGAATAGCCATAAAAAAGAGCTAGTCCTAGATGTTTTTCGGTTCTACATTTTTTTTTTCGACACCCCAAATCTGGTGCATGGAGGCTTTGTATGGAAAACAAAGAAGCTGTGAAAAGATTTAGCCTTCCTCCGTACGGCACAAGATGGCATTATTGTCAGCTACATCATCCTGGGTTCTCTGTTTTTCCCCAAATCATCATCATCAATATGTGTAAGTAACACAAAGGTTCTGGGATAGTGGTTATCAGGACAGAGGAAATAGGATGCTGATTATTTAGAAGATGGTAATTCTTAATGGTAATCAAAGCAAAATTGATCAACTTCCTGAATGTCCACATTCGTATAGTAGCCAATTGTCATTTTTAAATGTCGTGGTTTTTTAATCTTCTAAGTCTCTTCTCTCTCAACAGATAAATCTTAGTTTTATATTTTGTTTCCAATAATGGCAGTTTTATTCAAAATAAAATCCTTTAGATAAATGCTATTAATCTGAAACTCACTAGTCTCTTGCCAGACACAAGCATATGGAATACTACATAATGAAAAAGTTGTATGAATGATCTCTTCTGTGGTTAGGGGAAGAGCCCATTCCAAGCCAAATTAATAGGATGCACAGATTTTCTTCAATGTAAAATACTTAAATTGAATATAAAACAAAAATGCAGTATTCAGAGAAATTATTTTTAGTGTGCAAATAATTAAAAAGTTTTATCTTTCAGTATTATTTTATTCACTGTTTCCAAAAAGATGTTTACTCCATAGTTTACTGAATATCAGTTAAGCAATAATATTTTCGGTTATTGATACATTTTTAAAAAGCATATTCTTCTTATAAGCTGAATTCACTGTAACATCAATTGCATCCTTCAGTTAAAATAGTGATGATGTTCGTCCATTGTGTTCGAAGAGGACCTTGACATCGAACAGTTTGTGGGTGAAGTGTACAATCATCGAACCGGATGTTACATCAGCAGCAACCCACCACTGCTGGCATGCTTGCAACACGGCCTGCCCATTGTGTCTTGGCTTTCATCAGCAGGGTGTGGACTGATGGTGGGCTTGCTCTGAAGAGGACTTCTGTGTCTGGCACCTTGTCCTGCCATTGGATCCTCAGAAGTTTGTGGAGGCAGGTTGTGTGGAAGTGGTTCAGTTGCCTAGCATGCCTGCTGTATAGTCCAAGTCTCACTGACATACATCGGGGTAGTTAGCACTACTGCTTGGTAGACTTCGTAGCAAGGCTTATTCCATGGCGGTCCCACACGATAGAAGTTTCTCTCAGACCAGAGAAAATGGTCTGAAAACGCCCTTAAAAACAGCCTGAAAAATGCCTGAAAATACCCCCAAAATGGACTGAAAAATGTCCCTAAAACGGCCTGTTTTGGGGGACATTTTCAGACCCTTTGGTGCCATTTTCAAGATGTTTTTCATGCCATTTTTAGGCCATTTTGGGGGCTCTTTTCCGAGCCAAAAATGGCCTTGAAAGCAGTCAAAAAACATGGCCCCGAAATACCTGAAAAAGGCCAAAAAACAGGCGGGGGCAGGGCCAGCCAGTGGTGGGATTAGCCCCCACTGGCTGAATCCTACCTCTTCCTTTGAGGCAAGTGGCCCAGGAGGCGGGGCTGGGTATAATGAGTGATGTTACCCACTCAGTCACATGACCAACCAGTCACGTCTATCCAACCAGAGAACCGGTTGCAGCCCACTACTGCTTTACAGGTTACTTTTCAAGGCTGATATAACTCTGAATAGTCATTATTTGACCGTTTGTAAATTGAGGATTGCCTGTATTTGTATGTTTGTTAGATTTGGAAGCCACCTGAACTCCTATACTTAAAACAAGAAAACATTAAAAAGAATCTAACTGTCTGGATTAACCAGAAACTAAGCTGATAAAGAGAATAGTCAAAATAAAACATTTCTTCACATGGTGCATAATTTATTTCTGTAATTCTTTATCACAAGATAGTGATATTTGCTAACCTAGATGGGTTTTTAAAAGCTAGTAAATAAACAGAAGGCTGATTGATCCAGTGCAAAATGCCTCTGTGGCATTTCTGCAAGGATTCTATATCAGGAGTCACCAACGTTTTGGATCTCAGGGACCACCAAACTCATACTTTTAAATCCCAAGGACCATTAATGTGATTTTTTTAAAAAAGCTAATATATTTGATATTAAAAAAATTATGTTAAATATAAATTATATATACATACATACATACATACATACATGCATACATACATACATACACATACACACACACTTATTTAATTATAACAAAAGTGTAAATGCTTAATGATACCAAAATAAAACGTTCCGGGCTGGCACCTTCCAAAGACAGAAGAGCGGGCGGGGTGTGTGTGTATGTCTGAGCTGAGGGGCCTCGGGGCAACTGCCGCAGGGAGAAGTAGAGGCAGAAAGGGGGCTTTACTCTCCTTGGGGGGCAGCGCCCCTTGGCTGCCACTCCAGGGGCTTCTCAGTAGGCAGCTTCCTGAAGAAGGACTGCCACCCTCGGTGATTAATTGGGAGAGGGGAGGGGGAGAAAGTGGGAGCTCCTTTCAGATCCCGGGTGGAGGATTGAGAGGCTCAGATCTGCATCTGAGGTGGGGGGGCTCTTCCAGCCTCACCTGGAGACAGGCAAGGAAAGGTGTCCCTGGGGGCACTTCACTCATTTTAGCACTTCGCTGCCAAACCCAGCCACAGCCAGTGATTATTTGGGGGTGGGGGAGGGGGAGAGAGAGAAAGTATCTCTCGCATTACCAGGGGAGGAAAGGAGACGAAACAAAGCTCACTCTTTCACTGAGACCTACAAAACACCAATCTACTGTGTTCCAGGAGTTCTTTGAAATCATCAAACGCTCCCACTTGCAGTTCTCGTGCCTCCCGGTTCTCCAAGGGACCCCGGAGTCAGGTCCCTGAAATGCACACACCAACCAGCTCCCACACACAGTGACGGCGGCAACAACAGTTCCCTCCCCCAGCGCCCGCTGTCAGCTCTTCCCCCTTAGTTCTCTAGCTTTGAATTGCTCTTGGCTCTCTCTCTTTCCTTCCCCCTCCCCCCACGTGCAGGAAGGCAAGGAAAGGGAGACAGAACCATGTGCAGCTCTCAGCTCTCTTTGCTTGTCCTCCACTGCTTCCTCCTCCTCCAGCACCACCTCCTTCTCTGGGCAGGGTGATTCTTAACTAACTGAGCATGCTAAGGCAACTCAGGGTGCTACCGGTGCAGCGGCTTTGCCTGCATCTCCGAGGATTAGATGTTGGGAGAGGCAGCAAAGGCTGGAAGAGCTGAGAGCTGCACACGGCTCCATCTCCCTTTCCTTGCCTGCCTGCACATGGATGGGGGGACAGAGGGGGAAGGAAAGAGAGAGTGCCGGGAGCAATTCAAAGCTAGAGAATTAACAGAGCTGACAGTGGGCGCTGAGTGTGGGGACTGTTGTTGCCGCCGCCGTGTGTGGGAGCTGGTTGGCACATGAATCTCAGGGACCTGACCCTGGGGTCCCTTGGAGAGCTGGGAGGCACGAGAACTGCACAGCCCAGATTAATTGCTTTTGGGAGCCATTTCTTCTGCGGCCCACCATAATTTTTCCATGGCCCACCAGTAGGTCACAGCCCACTGGTTGGCGACCGCTATTCTATATCAACTGCACTTCTATGTCTGCAAATATTAGGCCAGTGTAAATCTCTTGAATTGAATTGGCATCCTTCAGTCTCAAGAGACTATGGTATCATGCTATAAAACTGGTAACTGCCACTTCCTGTGTTGTTTCAATGCTATATGCAAAGCTGGAGTGTCCTCTCCAGAGCACGAGGCCTGGGTAATTTAATATGGAGGATAAACTGTTACCCAAGCAGCAGATTCCCCCCTCTCCATGTCACTGAAATAGTCTAATGGAATGGCAGAGCCGATACTATTAGTTCCAGCTGCATTGCAGGAGTTACCAGAACGTGATTGTACACAGTCACGAACTGCTTCCAGGACTCTGGCTCCGGATTTTGCCTCAGGGTTGACTCCTGAAGCCTTTTCCAATAATAGATATAGCCACAAGGCAATGGAGGGTTGAAATCAGAGTTTCCCTTCTCCTAGAAGATGGTTCTACCATTTTATCTGCCGTTAGGGCATAAAGCCCTCTGCCGCCTTCAAAACTGTTGACCATCTTCTTCTGTAATCCTGGAAAGGGACCCTTATGAGGTACTACCAGCTGGACTAGCTGGACCAAGGTTTTTTTAAGGAGGTATTACTCCTCCGGCACTCCTCCTCACTCTAGGATGCCCGGCTAGGCTCCATTTGCTCCATTCAATCTCTTGAATATGCTATTGTAATATTATACCAATTACAAATGATTTGCCATATGGCTATACATATCTTTCTAGAGAATGAATTTAAATAAATATTTGTCATAAGGAGTGATGACTCCATAAATCTGTTACTCGTTATGCCATCTACATCCATGAGAGAAAGATTGGTCCCAGAATAATGAGGAAATCGCTAAACTTCTAGGAATTGTACAGATATAAGTATAATTTAAATGTTCAAGGATATTTCAGATTATCAAATATGGTGTTGCTATCGGTCTTGCCATACCTCCCCAATAAGCAACTGCATCAGAAGATCATTTAAAAGCAGTTTATTAGAGTACTCTGATAAAGTGCAGTCTCTCTAGGAAAAGGAGAGAGAGAACCTCGAGCCCAATGTTTCACTCTTTTTTATAGTTAACACAACAAAGAAAGTGCAAGAGGAAAGTTGATTGGACAAGATAAATGTAATCTCCTCTTTGCATAGGAAATCAGTTACATGTAGTCAAACATGTTACATATTTGCATCCCATAACATGACACATGTTCATTAAAATGAGGTCTGACCAGAGGTGGGATTCAAAATTTTTTACTACTGGTTCTGTGGGCGTGACTTGGTGGGCATGGCATGGCTTGGTGGGTGTGGCAGGGGAAGGACACTAAAATCTCCATTATCACCACCAAACTTGATTGCAGGAAATACGACCGCACCAAACTTGCTTGCAGGAAATACAACTTCAGCAACAGAGTGGTCAATGTCTGGAATACTCTACCTGACTCTGTGGTTTCTTCCCCAAACCCCAAAAACTTTAACCTTAGACGGTCTACTATTGACCTCACCCCTTTCCTAAGAGGTCTGTAGGAGGCATGCGTAAGTGCACCAACCTGCCTACCATCCCTGTCCTATTGTTTTTTTTTTAATTTTTCTTATATGTACCCATTTCTGTATTCATAACTATGTATATACTTATACCTATTATCTTGTAAGCGATTGACAAATCAAATAAATAAATAAATAAATAAAAATCACCCCACTTCAGGGGAAGGATACCATAAGATCTCCATTCCCTCCCCATTCCTGGGGGAAAGATACTGCAAAATTCCCATTCCCTCCCCATTCCTGGGGGAAGGTTACTGCAAAATCCCATTCCCTCCCCACCCTACTAACCTGCTTTCCAGCTCTGTTCTCCTATGCAGGGCAACCAAAGAAGACCTAGACGATCAGCTGGGACTCAGGAGGCAGAGAATAAATGGCAAGGCCAGTCAAAGGTGGTATTTGCCAGTTCTCCAAGCTACTCAAAATTTCCGCTACCAGTTCTCCAGTTCAGAACCAGCTGAATTCCCCCTCTGGGTCTGACATCAGAAGGGGCATAATTGTAAAGAATAATGTTGTTTGGAGTTCACAAAAAAGATAAGCCAGACCCCAATTTGTATTAATAAACTTTTTCTTATCTGTCTTGTTAGCTTGTTTAGGAATATTAAAAGCTAATAAATCTGAACATCACTTTAAAAGATAGAAAATAAATTAAAATACAAAGTAACTATGTTAGGTAACAAATAACAAAACCCATGTAATTTGTCCCTCCTTTCTTCTTTCCTTTTTTTCTGAATTGAAACCCACTAGTACTGGGCAAGTAAGACTAAATAGCTGTAAGAGGATTTATCAGTCTAGTCCCTACGGAATGAAATTGCGAACTAAAAAAAATGTTTAGTGTGACAGAGGAGGCCTGCAATTTTCTGTAGTTGCAATGACTTATATATTTATGTTCATTTTATAGATACTTGGTGTTTGAAAAAGTTTCAGAACCCCAAAACAATGTATACAAAATGTACATCAAAAGTACATGTCATGGCCAGCCACAGCATATGTACATACAGTGAGAAAGGGAATGCAGTTTCATTCTACATTTTAATAATAGTTTTAAATCTTTCCCTGCACAAAGATGTTTTATAGAGAACTTGATTAATATTTAAGGCAGATCCAAATAGATCTACCTGAAATATTAATCACATTCCATTTGAAATATGAGCTAACACGTTTATCCAAAGTTCTTTGTACTGGAAAACGAGCATTTTTATACTTTAATTCAGTATTAAGACCATTTAGAATTTACAAACTATGTCTGAATTTTGACTACAGAGCACAACATTTCTGTTGATCTCACGGGGATTTTTGTGCTTACCATCAAGGTTTCTCAAGACAATGGCATGTTTTCCAAGTGAATAGCTATGAATTGGCACATTTAGAACTTGCTGTCTTATCTATCAGAATTTCAACAGCACTGAAAGGATGTTTTGTTCACTCAGGCTACTGAACAAATTCACCCTACTTTGTTTTTGCTCATTATTGTTCTTTGTTCTAGCAAGCTGGGTTATTCACTTGCTTCCAATTTTTTCATTACACAAGGACCAGTCTGGGGTAGTGGTTGAGGTGCTGGATTAGTAACTGAAAGTATATGATCTCTTAGGCATGAAAGCTGGATAGGTGACTTTGAGCTAGTCTCTCTCCCTAGTTCACCCCAGCTCACAGGGATTGTATTGTGGGGAAAATAAGAGGTGAGAATAGTACAAAAGAAAAAGATAAATCTAATAATAAATAAATAAATAAAATATTACAATGGAGTACATTTCCTAAGGATAACCTTTCTGTAATCGTTAATTCAGGTACTTGTAAATTCATACAGTAATGTATATGCTAAAGTACCTACTCAAAACATTCAAAATCATACAATATCATAAAACCAATACCATAAGCTCATGCAGGGGTGGGATTCAAAATTTTTAACAACCGGTTCTGTGGGCGTGGCTTAGGTGATGGGCGTGGCTTGGTGGTCATGTGACTGGGTGGACATGACTTGATGGTCATGTTATTGGCTGGGCGTGGCCAACTCAATATCACTCACATCGAGGCACGCATCTCCTCGCTTAGCCTCTCATGACTGTGGGGATGCTACAACAGTCATAAGGGTGAAAAATGGTCATGTCACTTTTTCCAGTGCCATTGTCACTTTGAATGGTCCATCCACACAAAGTACAGCAAAGGAGGGAAAAAACTCCAGAGAAGTTCCTGAGACAGGAAGTCTAGTCCTGCCAAGAATGTAATAAGAGTTAATGGAGAGGCAGTTTCTGTAAGCAACCCCAGAATGTTTCCTTCCTGCCTTCCTTACACGATTAGGCCAGTAATTTCTTCTAACAACCGGTTCTCCGAACTGCTTAGAATGTTAACAACTGGTTCTAGCGAATAGTTGCGAACTGGCAGAATCCCACTCCTGAGCTCATGACTATAAATATCTTAGCTATCGGCTTAATTGACATTCTCCATACTGACAGCTATGCATAAAAGCACCACTTTTACAGTTTTTCCAAATATCAATAGTGTGAGGGTCATCCTTAATCTGAGAAACAAGCTGCTCTAGGTGAGATAGCTGCTGTAGCAAAGTAGACTTTTGCTCCACGATCTCTTAAAAGGACAAAATACCGTCAACATCCCTCCCAACCAGCATATATTGAGTGGGCAGATTTTACCTGAACAGATGGTCCCAGAGGCAATGAGTCATAAAAGATTTATAGATAATCATTAACAACATTAACTAGGCCAGACCAAGCAACAATTACTAAGGTCCTGCAATATTATCAGCCCTTTTAGGTAGTCCAAACAAGAAATCAAACCACAAGGTCTTTATTATGAATTACAATGTCAGTATCTTGCCAAGTCTGAAAACACTTCTGCCCTGGCCTTTACGGCTGAAAACAGCATCTGAATGCTGGATCCAGACTACTGAAATCTCTCCAGAAAAAGGAGACATCTTAAGAAGATGTAGTGGAGAATTGTTTTGTGATGAGATGGCACAAACCAGTATTTTTGCAATTGGCTTGTTGATGGGAATTGCAGTTTCCATCAAGCTTATAGCCGCTAAAGTAGTCTATATGGGCTCTAGGCTCAACTGAAGTTCATCTTTGAATCACTTTAATCTTTTCAACTGCTTCTTAAAAGTTTAGAACCTTCACAATAGCAAGTATTATTAAATTGGGTAGATAAATTCTCTTCAATCCTAAAAAAGAAGTTTTAAGTACAAGTTTAAAGTTTTGTAAATTTTGTTTGAATAGTATCAGAAAATGATGATTAATGTTGGTTTTAGAATGGTTTAAAATTAAATAGATTAAGGGTTCAAATGAACTTAAAACTTTGACTTTAATTAAAAGAATCTTTTCCATGGAGAATTGTCTGTTTATATTTCGTAAGACAGCTTTGAACACTAAAGAGATACTAAAGAGTACTAGAAGAAAATAAATGCATATGATGGCCTTTGAGTGACATCTAGTGTAAATGGATTTGGGAATTAATTATAAAGGTATCTACTATTAGAGAAAAATTAGGTGTTCCTGAAGAGGAACAAGTTCCATTAAATAAAACTGAATGTACCCCGAAAGGACCTAATGGTAAAGACTGCAACGACGACACTATTAAAGCCAACCTCTTTTAACACATTCTTTGGCTCAGTATTTGTAAACAGCAATGGATCATGCCCAGTATTTCCTAGTCTATGTTTCAAGTTTATCCATTCTTTTACCCATGTAAGTACAGATGCCTGATAATGTAGCTCCCAATCTGGTAATCCAAAACACCTATTGCTTTTAGATTCCTGTAACATTTTCAGTGTTATTCTTGCTTTTTTCCCTTGCCAAATATACTTCAAGATTGTTCTATTTAGTTCTTAAAAATATTTTTTCCTATTTTTATCGGTATCGTTTGGAATAAAAAAAATAGTTTCAGTAGTATATTCATTTTTATAGTGACTATTCTCCCTATCAATGTAGATTCTTCCATTTCTCCAAGTCCAACTTAATTTGTTGCATTAGTTTTGTATAGTTATCATCTTTAATTGTTGCACATCTTGCTGTTAAATGGATGCCTAAATGTTTAACTTTCTTTACTATCTGAACATCAATTTTCTCTGTCAATTCTTTTTTCTGTTTATCTGCCAGCATGTTCTTCATGAGGACACTGCATTGAGACATCTATAATCCATGCATAAATGAAGTAAACCAACTTTCTTCTCTCAGAACAGTACTGGGGCAGCTACTTTGGGTCTGGCAGGTTGGATGAAACCATGCTCTATGTTTTTGTCTATGAAACTGTGCAGCTCCTCCAGCTCCTAAGGCATCATGGAATAGAGCTTTGGCTTTGACAACTTAGCTCCTGGCAGTAACCTTACCCTAGGAGTGGGGAGGAAATGGGGATTTTACAGCAATCTTTCTCCAGGAGTGGGGAGGGAATGAAGATTTTACAGTATCCTTCCCTTGCCATGCCCACCAAGCCATGCCATGCCCACCAAGCCACATCCACAGAACAGGAGTAAAAAAAATTGAATCCCACCACTGGTTAAAGTGACTGGACTTCTGCTCCGCCACCCCCCACCGCAGGGAGGCAGAGCTATATAGATTGTTCCGCCCCAGGCGCCTGATGGACCCGGAGCGGTTCCAGAGGGAGCTTGGGCCATTTCCTGAGTCTCTGGCTCACAGCTCGTCTGGAGACTTGGTGGCCACCTGGGATGGGTTGGCCGCCGGGGCTCTAGATCGAGTTGTGCCTCTGCGACCTCTGACCCGGCACAGATCCCATTTGGCTCCGTGGTATACGGAGGAGCTACGGGAGACGAAGTGCCGGAAAAGACGTCTAGAGAGCATTTGGAGGGCGAGCCGTTCTGAGTCTGATTGAACACAGGTGAGATCTCATATTAAGGCTTACCTTGTGGCAATAGGGGCGGCGAAATCTTCGTATTTCTCCGCCCTTATTGCGTCGGCAGGAAATCGGCCTGCCGCCCTGTTTAGAGTGACCCGCTCTCTACTTGAACCGAGAGCGCGGGATGACCTCTTGCAGGGTAGGGCAGAGGAGTTTTCTCGATTTCTGCACGACAAAATCGCTCAGATTCGGGAGGGGCTCGACTCCAATTGGATGGTCCCGGGGGAGGTGTCCGGGGCAGGTTTTGTGAATGTTATCTGGGGGGAGTTCGATCCTGTGACCGCTGAGGGCGTGGACAGGTTGCTGGGGGGTCTGAATGCCACCACCTGTTTCGGCCGCCAGGGAGACGACACGAGGCTGGCTCCAGGGGATTATCAACGCTTCTTTGAGAGAGGGGTCGCTTCCTACCGCCTTGAAGATGGCGGTGGTGCGGCCCCTCCTCAAGAAGCCTTCCCTGGATCCAGCTGTTTTAAACAACTATCGTCCAGTCTCCAACCTTCCCTTTGTGGCGAAGGTTGTTGAGAGCGTGGTGGCACGTCAGCTCCCTCAGTACCTGGAGGAAACGACTTACCTCGATCCATTCCAATCGGGTTTCAGGCCTGGACATAGCACTGAGATGGCATTGGTCGCGTTGGTTGATGATCTCTGGAGGGCTCGTGACAGAGGGTTCTCCTCTGTCCTGGTCCTATTAGATCTCTCGGCGGCTTTTGATACTATCGACCATAGTATCCTATTGCGACGGTTGGAGGGGTTGGGAATTGGGGGAACCGTCCTTCGATGGTTCTCCTCCTTCCTCTCCGACCGCTCGCAATTTGTGTTGGCAGGAGGGGAGAGGTCCACCTCTAGGCCCCCGGTTTGTGGGATGCCTCAGGGGTCGGTCCTCTCCCCTCTCTCGTTCAACATCTATATGAAGCCGCTGGGTGAGATCATCCGTGGTCTTGGGGTGAGGTGTCATCTGTATGCAGATGACACCCAATTGTACATCTCCACCCCGGACCACCCCAACGATGCTGTGGGGGCTATGTCCCGGTGCCTGGAGGCCGTGCGGGATTGGATGGGCGGGAACAGGCTCCGGCTCAACCCATCCAAGACCGAGTGGCTGTGGTTCTCGGCGCCCCGATATAGCCAGCTGACACCTTCGCTGGCTATCGGGGAGGAAATTTTGCCCCCCACAGAGAGGGCTCACAATCTGGGAGTCCTCCTGGATGTACGGCTGTCGCTTGAACATCATATTACGGCCGTCTCCAGGGGGGCGTTTCATCAGATCCGTCGGATCTACCGGTTGCGGCCCTTTCTGGATCGGGACGCCCTGCGCACGGTCACTCAGGCCCTTGTCACCTCTCGCCTGGACTATTGTAATGTCCTCTACATGGGGCTCCCTGCGGGGAGCACTCGGAGACTCCAACTGGTGCAAAATGCAGCCACGCGGGTGATCATGGGGACGTCACGTAGCACCCATGTGACGCCTCTCCTGCGCGAGCTGCATTGGTTGCCGGTGGCTCTCCGGGTTCGCTTTAAGGTTCTAGTTTTGACCTTTAGGGCGATCCATGGCATTGGGCCAGGTTATCTGCAGGACCGCATTCTACCGGTGATCTCCAGCAGGCCGGTGCATTCGCACAGGGAGGGCCTTCTCCGGGTGCCGTCGGCCGCTATGTGTCGTCTGGCGGCCCCGAGGGGTAGGGCCTTCTCTGTGGGGGCCCCTGCCCTCTGGAACACTCTGCCACCTGAACTTCGTACCAGCACGGACCTGAGGGCCTTCAGGCACGCGTTGAAGACCTGGCTCTTTGAGAAGGCTGGCCTGGGCTGAGATAGTTTTAAATTGTCTCCGAATTTTGGATTTTAATTGGGGTTTTAAAGTTGGGGGGGGGGGGGGGGGTTTCACTAATTGCAATCAGCCAGTATTTAATTCTTTTTTAATTTTTGTATTGTATTTTGGGGTTCGGATTTGGCTGTACACCGCCCTGAGTCCCTAGGGAGAAGGGCGGTATAGAAATTCTATAAAATAAAATAAATAAATAAATAAATAAATAAATAAATAAATAAATAAATAAATAAATAATAAAAATGAAATATATTCAGAATGAGAAACTGGCTAGATTTCTGGTAATTGGACATAGGCAGATTTAAGAAGAATGAAGACAATGAGGAAATTGTAGAGAAATACAATTAAGTATTTGCATATGTATCATTATAAAGAAGCAAAAGCAGATAACTGAGTTTGAAGTAAATTTCTTAATGTATAGAGCTTAAGGAACAAAGTCAAAACATAGCCAACAAAAGATGAATTTATAGGGATTATATTTTTAAAATTAAAACTGGTTTCAAATGGCATTTGGCCAATATAAATTATGAATTAAAATATAAATTCCTGGTCTAATAAATATAGGTAAATGTTGCTGTTAGGAATGTAAGTCACCTAACAGTTGGATTGGAAATATATAAACCAGGATAGACATTTTAATACTGTCTCTTTAAGGGAATGCTAAAATTGTAATTGGGTGTGGTTCCTCAAATGGCCATAAGGTGGAGCCAGGAACCTGGTTTCCCCGAGAGGGTGTTAGTAGTTGCTAGTTGGTCAATGTTCTGATGTTCGCTGTTTTTGGTTCCTGCATCTCCCTATTGACTGTTGCTGATTGTCGTTATTCTTGGATTGATGTGAGTCTATTACTGAACTGTTTTTGATACTGGACTTTGTTATTGGATTATCCCTGGACTGAAAACTGACTGCTATAACCATGTATGACTTGGACTGTTTGTTGGACTTTGCTTAACCGTTTACTGGAAGTAAAACCTACATTTTACTATACAGTGTAACTGTGTGCTGTGTGTGCGTTATTCAACATTACTCTCACTACATCTCCCTGTGTGCACTCATTCTCCTAACGGGGAATTACCTCAACACTGGTTATGGGCCCAGGCCATACCAGACTCAGGTAACTGAGAGTTAGTGTGAATACACAGTACTGTATACAGACAGCTGTTTACTGTTTTATTGTGGTTTACTATCCTAGTAAAGATGGCACAAGACCTGTCAACAAGTCTATCACTGATAACCCGGTTGGATGGAACAAACTATGTTTCCTGGTCTATGAAGTGCAGTCTATTTCTGCATAGAGAAGGGTTATGGACTGCAGTTCAAGATCCACTGGATGTAAATGCTTGGGATCCAGATGATGAAGACGATGCCAAGAAGTTAGCTGACTTTAAACGGAACAACGAACAAGTTCTTTGTATAATTGGACAAACACTGAGTGACCAGCAGCTAGTCCATGTTCGTGGAGAAGAGTCTGCTGCTAAGTGTTGGGAGAATTTGAAGAGGATTTATGTTTGTGACAGTGTAGATGCACACATAAATCTTACATGTAAACTGTTTAGAGCACGTCTTCTGAAAGGTGGAGATATGTTAACTCATTTGAACTTCATGAAAAGAACTTTTCAAGAGCTACATGAAAAGGAACTGATATTTTCAGAGCTGCATCAAGTTTACATCATTCTTATATGTTATTTTTTATGTTTATATTCTTATATATTATATAACAGAGAAACAACAGTCTAGTTTGGACGTATACATGTACATGCCGAGAGAAACAAATCTTGCGAAGGAGGCGGGGCCAGCTATCAAACTGATCAGATGTGCAAAATAGCTCTCCATGGCGCACAGCCATTTCCCAGATGCTCACTAGGCTCCTTGGAGTCACAGTTTCTTGGAGGGGGACTGGAGAAAAAGGACAATCTGCTGAGCGAGTTCCAGACGGCAGTCGGGGCTCAAAGACAGGAGAGGTCCTGGCAAGACCGAGTGGGGAAGAAGACAGCCTGTAATGGCCTGAAGATTTCACAGCTGGATGGTGCAAGCGGTGAAGCAGCAGAATAACTGGGTGACTAGAACTGGTCGCAAACGGTTTTAACGATCTTACATGAATTGACTTGAAAGGAAGAGCTTTCTGAAGGATTCCCTGGTGGACTATAGGACAGAAGGGGCCCCAGACAGAAAGAGGGTGGAAGTTTCTTTTCCCCTCTAGAAAAAAAGCAGCGAGGAAGATGATGGGGAGGGGATTAAAAAACCCAGGACTAAAAAGAAGAGCAAGGGAGAGCTGCACCAACAGGAAAAGTGACTTTGACAAACAAGGGAGAACCTGGCTGGAGTGTCTGGGGACTGCATAAAAAGAAGACTGTAGCAGTTTTAAAGTAGGAAGAGCTGACTAATTTGACGAACTGGCTGACATCTTGGATAGTAACAGAACAACTTTAGTACAGAACTTTAGTATGGAAAAAGAACAAGGGAGACATCTGCTGACCAAAGAAGAAAGTCATTTGTGAAAGTAGAAAGTTGAAGAAACTAAAACGTTGCCTTTGAATATTAATTGCACTTGTGGATTTTCGTTATTTGGGATTCTCTGGAAGAAGTGACAAGAATTTGTTGTAGCTGAGAAGGAGGAAGAGAAAGAAAAACACATCATAAGGAGAGACTTTATAGAGATGTCAATGTATAATGTGCAAGGATATTTGTGGAACTAAGAAGGAGAATCTTTGTGGACAAAAAATAGTAAATTAAATTAAATTAACCAGAGTGAAGTGAAAGACAACGGATTTTTTGGTGTATTGGGAGTTAGTGAGATCTCTATCAATAAGAATATTAGTATTATATTATATATTAATATTATTAGTATTATTAGTATTTTGGGTATTATTATTGTTGTTGTTATCAACAATAACAATAATAATAACAATAGAATCACTGTTCATGTTGTTAAGATCTGGATGACTATTATTATGTATTATGAAATACTAGTATTACTATCTTTCTCTTTGCCTATATTAAGATACTGACATTTAAAATCATAAGCATTCCTTTTACTGTTACTATTTTTAGTATGTTATTCTCATTGATATAACCTTGTTATGGTTAGATAAATTAATATAAAAAACAAAGATAGCTGAATTAAGATAAGTTTGATATACTGGGGCTAGAATGGAAAATTTAACAGTGTTGGAGCTGTGGAGGGATATATTGGTGGGGAAAAAGAAGTGGAAGTGCTAGTTTAAAAGATTGTTTAAAATGACAAGTGTCACAAACTTATCTAAGATTGGGACAGGGAGGTAGCAGGTAGCACAAACTTCCTTGGCTACCTCAAGTCCCTCCAGTCAAAGATCTATTGAAGAATTGATGCAAAGAGAAAGGTCCAACTTGTATAAAGATCTACAAGTTCTGCTGCAATCAATGCAGGAAGCCATGACAAGGAATCATGAAGAAATGAAGAAGGAGATAGGGGAGGTAAGAAATGATACGGGTGAACTTAAAGAGAAGATGCAAATGATGGATGGAAAATATGAAGCCTTTCAACAACAGATCAAGAGAAATGAGCAAAAACTACAAGAGATGGAAGAGAGAATGGAGAATGAAGAAAGAGTGATAAAAAATAAATGAGAAATTAAACCAAGCAAACTTTTTTTTTAGAATCTGAGAAAGCAGCTCACTACGTATGCTTTCAGAATATAAGAGAAGAAAAAGGAGATTTACCAGAGATGATGGCAGAGCTACTAGCGAAGGCTCTTGGAATAGGAAAGGAAGAGATGTTGACTGAAAAGGACGAGATTGACAGAATCCATACAAACTACATAAAACAGCATAATCTATCCAAAGAAATCCATGTTAGATTTGTGAAAAAGTCAATTTGAGATGAAATTCTCCATAGGACAAGAGATGTCCAATAGAATATAGGGGAAAGCATCTGGTAGTGCTCAAACAAGTACCGAAAAGAGTTAAGGAGCTGCGAAGGCCCTATTAATTTTTGACATCCAAACTGACTAGACAAAATATTAATTTTACATGGCTGACCCAGGAAGGGATAATTATTTCATGGCAAGAAAAAAAGACTTAGAATGGACACTCCGGACAAAGTGGAGGAATTCTACAACCAGAACTTTCTGTCAGGATTCCGGCAGTTACTTCAATTAAATCATGAGCCTCAAGCCACACTCCCAAAACTAAAAAAGATTTATTTGAAGGTAACATTCTACGTCTGGCATTTAACTGGCATAGCCAATTCTGAGATACGTAATTCACTGTCACCCTTAATCCTGCTTTCCCCACCCCACCCCTCTGGTGTATCATCCAATGAAAAATGTCCATAGCCAAGAGTCATAAATCATGCTCTCCAATTAGATTTTTGCATGGCAGATTTTTGCATGCAGTCATCTAATCAGTGTTTGAAGAAAATATGAATGGAATGTACTTTCGGTTGCACTCTGCCATCTGCTCGTTGAAACTCTCCCCTTCTTTCTGTTGTCAACTATAAAACGTGCATACAAAATGTTTTATGAGTTGATATTCAGCTCCCCTCACTTCTTGAAGATGACCTGTACAACATAACACAAAAACAAATTGATTGCAGATATGGAAGCTTATGCTCACGAACCCCCCCCCCCCCCAGGCTTGGTTGGATTTGCTGCATGGAACCTTGCTATAAGGCAATCGGCTTGGACGTTCCTACTCTTTACCCACAATGCCTCTGATAAGGGGTAGCTCTTCTATTTGATTAAATATTGGAGTTGTCTCCTGTGCTACCTCAAATTGAGGATTCGCTGCACCTCATAACAGGTTTGGCCTCCTATGATCACAGGATATGGGAGCTCACGAGGTAGGGGCCTCAGCGTTGATCCAACCACAGGTTTTAATAGGCTTCTATGGAATACCAGGTGTATTTTTCCTAACAATTGGGGCAACTTCAATTGGACTGTGGCTGGGCTGATGATCATTACTATGGGTAATAGTCCCATGAACTTTGGCCCCAATTTCTCGCTAGAGAATCTTAACCTCAGATATTTGGTGGAGAGATAGACTTTCTCCCCCAACTGGAATGGTCATTGTGGGGCTCGGTGTTTGTCTGCCTGTCTCTTATAGGTCTGTGCTGCTTTTGCCAATGCTTTTTTGACATTCTCCCAAGTTGCTTTCAGTGTTGACATCCAATCTGTCAGGCTGACTGAGGGGGGGTGTCCCTTGGATACTCAGGTATTGGGACAAAGTCCATGCCACTCACTACCGTGAAGGGAGTTAGTCCCGTGCTACTGTGAACAGCATTATTGTACACGACTTCCATGAAAGGCAGGAAGTCCACCCAATTGGACTGCTGACAATTTATGTAGCACCTCAGATACTGCTCTACCATGGTGTTCAATCTCTCTGCCCCGCCCCTATTGGTGTTTGAATGAAAGGCCGAGCTAAGACCCTGGGACAACCCAATAGACCACAGAAACTCCCTCCAAAATTTGGCTGTGAATTGGAACGCTCTGTTTGAGAGAATTCTCCATGATACTCCATACAGGCGGTAGATGTGCTTTAGGAACAGCTTGGCTAACTGGCGGGCCGACGGTAGTCCGCTGCAAGGTATGAAATGCGCCTGTTTGGAAAATAAGTCTATTACAGTCCAGATCACCACTTTTTAGCAACTCCACTATGTAGTCCATTGCAATCTCTTTCCATGGCCTCATCAGCTCCGCTACCATTTGTAGCAGTCCAGGGGGACTTCCTGGTCATTTTTTCATCGTGATGCAGATAGTGCAACTTTTCACATAACTGTCTACGTCTTTCTTTATGCCAGACCACCAGAAATGCCTCTGAGCCAAGTGTAAAGTCTTTAAGAACCCGAAATGGCCTGCTGGTTTGGCGTTTGTGGCTCCTCTGAAGAATTAGGGTGCGTAGGGATTCTGGGATGTAGAGTTTTCTCCCCGTCCACGCCAGGTTATTTCTTTTTGTCATGGTGTGTTGATATGGATAATAAGATATTTATGACAATATCGGCAGAAAGAATGAAACCAATTCTGAGTGAACTCATACATACAGACCAGAATGGTTTCCTGCCAAATAGACAAATCAAAAACAATATTAGAACAATACTAAATTCAATCAAATATTATGAAGCTCACCCAGAAAAACAGGTAGCTTTAATCTTCCTAGATGCGCAAAAATAATTTGACAATCTTAATTGGAAATTCATGCTATATCAAATTAAAAAGCTAAATTTTGGTACTAATATAGAGAAAACATTACAAGAAATATACTCAAATCAAAAAGTGAGTGCACTACTAAATGGAGATCACACGGAAGACTTCGAAATCACAAAAGGAGTGAGACAAGGGTGTCCACTATCGCCTCTGCTATTTATCTTGTCTTTAGAAGTGTTGCTAGCTGCAACCAGACAAAACCCAGAGATTCATGGAATTAAAATTAGAAATGAGGAATATAAAGTTCAGGCATTTGCTGACAATTTGGTATTTATAGTAGAAGACCCAATGAATTCAGGACCAATATTATTGCAACAAATAGAAAAATTTAGGGAAGTGCCAGGTTTTAAAATAAACAAAAACAAAATTAAGATGATAGTCAAAAATTGTATAACAAAACAGAAAGTAGAATTAGAAAATATAATGGAACTGCAAATAGTAAAAAAGGTGAAATACCTGGGAATTTGGTTATCACCCAGATGTTCATCATTAAAAGAGGACAATTATATTAAATTGATTAAACAAATTAGGAAAGAATTGGAATTATGGACCAAATTGAAACTATCTCTATTAGGAAGAATAGCAATGAAAATGAATACATTACCAAAATTAATATATTTATTTCAAATGATCCCAATTAAATTAGGGAAATCTTTCTTAATAGAACTAAATAAAATGACATCTGGTTGGGCAAGAGGCCACGTATTAAGATGAAACTATTACAAGATAAATGGAACAGAGGCGCTTTTGAACTACCAGAATGGGAGTTCTATTATCAGGCAGCGGTGCTGAGTTGGATTAAGGATTGGGTTAAATTAAAAGATAAGAGGATATTAACATTAGAAAGATACGATCTTCTGATAGGTTGCCATGCATTTTTGTGGAAAAACAAAAGCAAAGTGCATACCTATTTTAATCAACATTTAATAAGAAACTCATTGATCACAACCTGGAAAAAAAATCAAAGGTAAGCCCTATATGGAAATCCCACAATGGCTGTCAACCATGGAAGCTATAATTAATCCAAATAGATTAGACTTAAGGAAAATTGTAAGTTATGAAGAATTATTAGATAGTCAAGGGAAATTAAAATCAAATCAAGAACTAAAAGAAAATGGAATTACAACTGATTGGTGGCCATATTTGCAAATCCAAAATAAATATTAAAAAGACCTAAAAGGTTTTGGTTTTGACAAAGGGCAGAACCAATTAGATAAAATATTAATGGGATCGGAACAAAAACTTATAATTAAAATATATAAATATTTATTAGATTTCAAAATGGAAGAGGAGCAGTTAAGGGTACAGTGATTGCATGGGCGCAGAATTTTGGACATTCTATAGAATTAGAGGAATGGGAGAAAATATGGAACATAAATTATAAGTTAACAGTATCCGCAGCATACAAAGAAAATATGTACAAAATGTTTTATAGATGGTATTTAGCTCCAACGAGATTGGCAAAAATCTATCCCAACGTGTCTAAAATGTTGGAAATGTAAAAAAGTTGACGGTACATGTTACCACATGTAGTGGTTATGCCCCAAGACCAGGACATATTGGATCCAAATAAAAATTGGTTACAAGAGATTATTGGGTACTGGATTGAGCTCAGACCGGAAACCTTCCTTCTAGGAATCAAGGATAAATTATCAAAAGAGGTAAAATATTTATTGCTACACATTACAACAGCCGCCAGAACAACCTTTGCGCAGGTATGGAAAACACCAAATATTCCCAACAAAGAATTGATACTACATAAAATAACGGAAAGTGCTGAGATCAACATGTTAACATTGAGACTGAAAGAAAAAGATGACTCAGAATCCTTTTTAATCTGGAACAACTGGTATAAATGGCTAACAACCAGAACTAAGAAGGGAGACAAGAAATCTAATTGAAATAATCCTTATGAGAGTAAAATGTAAACATGTAAACTATATAAAGATATAAGAATAGCAATTATAGTGGAAATTATTATATAATATTAGTTAAACGTAATGTAATGTACTATGATATTTAAGAACCTGTATGGATGCCAAGAATGCTGTTGGAATTAAGATATTTTATGATGTAATAAAAGAAATTCAATAAAAATATATTTTTTTAAAAAAGTTGGTGAAATCTATTCCTGGGTGGGCCCACATCATTGGCCACCCATTTTTGCAAGAACGTATTTTATAATAAACTGTTTGCTGCTTCATTTCATGACTCTGTCAAGTTACTGACAAGAGTCTGTTACTCACAATGTGAATATATTCAAGTATCTATAAAATTTATAGATTCCCGGAACTGATCATTTAATTGGAATAAAATAGTTCACTATTAATCCAGGAAGAACCAGTTTCAAAATCATTCTTTTCTTTGAAACTTTCCAAATGATTCTCTTTCAGCCTAGCCAACTTCACAAGTCTAGTATAAAACAAATAAACAAATTAAAAAGTCACACTGAACTCCTCAAAGAAAGGCATAATATAAATAAGTCCTACCATGACTTCAGCTTACAGTAAAATGAAATAGCAATCTATTTTAGTGGTCTGCTACTATCTGGTTCTTCAAGTAAACATCTCTAGCCTCATCTGGTGGCGGGTGGGACAAATATGCCCCAAAATATGATCATTATATACTGTTGTGCTTTAGCCCATCTGGTGGCTGGAGAGACAAAATACAAGTGTATTGTTTAAAGCTGAACCAACTCATTTTACCCATCAGCCCGCATTCTCAAACCAAGTGCATACTGGGGAGCCAGATTCCATTTCCTTTAGCATTTGGAGAAGGAAGAAGCACAAAGAAGAATCCATCTTAATTCATGGCACATGGTTATCCAAGGAAAAACCCACATCCCACACACAGAGCATCGCTGGTGAGATATAAATTGCTTATATTTATTGTTATGTTCAGCAGTAATTTAATACCGTCTATCTTGTATTTGGACAGTAGGCATGTTGGTGAGCTTATGCACACCCCCTACAGGCCTCTTAGAAAAGGGGTGAGGTCTCTCTTTCTCTCCCTTTCTTTCTTCCTATTTCTTTCTTTCTTTTTCTTTCTCTCTTTATTTCTTACTCTCCCTTCTTTCTTGCTTGCTCTTTCTTTTCTTCTCTCTCTCTCTCTCTCTCTCTCACACACACACACACACACAAACACATATACACACCACACACACTCTCCCTTCCTTTCTATTTCTTTTTTTCTCTTTCTTTTTCTTTCTTCTCTCTCTCTTTCTCTCTCTCTCTCTCCTGGTCTGGAACAAACTGATCCGGCAAGCTCCAGAGCAGCAGGCGGCAGGCGAACGAAGAAATCAAGCAGCCCCGGGACATCCACCTGCCCTCTCTTTTGGAGCACCTCTACTGCCGCTCGCTTCTCCTGGGTGCTAAACTCATAAAAACAACTCATAAAACATTCCCCATTGTAGTGGAGATAGCATTCAGGATTGGCTAATCAGTCACCTCTTGTTGATTGGACTGAGTCTGTCAAATCTTTGAAGACACTCCCCCTGTTGCTAGTGAAGTCCCAGAAATTGACTCAGTCAGCTAGCTGGATGAAGTGTTAATTTTGCTCCTACAAATATTCAAATTTAAAACCAAAATACTTCAAAAATTAGAGAAAAATACCCAATCCTGAATTCTATCTTTGACTAAAAACTGGTCTACCCATTTGACAGTTGTCAAAGATAGCTCAGTCGGGGCTTTGGCCCAACCCGTCAAGACGATGGTTCGGCTGAGGGTCAATCTACAACGTAAAGGTATTTCAGCAGGAAGTATGTAGAAATACCATCCACACTGTTACCCCACATTTGGCTTGGGAGGGTTTTTGGCGCCTTAAACGGCCACCTCAGAAGTCTTTATTATTGCAGCTATGAGTAAAGGGGGCAGAAGACCAGCCACAACACTAAAAAGCATTTTACAGCTTCGAGTGCTCAATTTGACCAGATGTTCCGGCCAGCACCACAGTAAAAAAGCCAAAGCTGTAACATCCTAAAAAAGCTGAATTTAGTGTCGGGGGACAAAATGGCTGATTCCCAGCAAACCATTAGCCACGCAAATCAGAGAGTGGAGACGGCTCGTAGGCTGTCATGCTCTCTCAGCCCTACAGCCCCAGATCAATCAATCTCCTCTGAAAGCTCCAAGCCAAGGGATAGAGCTGTAGGAGCTCAAAAGAGCTCCAAGGCAGCTGAGTGTGATGAGAGGTGCAGAGACAAGGTTCTAGACAAATTGTGGGCTAGAGAACAGGAACAGGCCCAAAAGAAGGCAGAAATGGCGCCCATAGGCTGAGATTCCCGCCAAAACAAGGAGCGACCATTACTGAGAGGAGACAGACCTTTGCACAATGACAGGAGTGTAGTATCCAAAATGGCCACAGGCGGAGCTGAAGAGCAGGATTTCATGCTAGAATCCCTGGAAGGCTCTGAAATAAGAAACTTCTTCTCAGTCTGTCCAGCAACAGGGCAATTTCCAGTGATAGCCCAGAGATCCAGACTGGCCCCTGAGGCCACATTTACTCCCATATCACCTGGACTTAGACCAGTGGTGGGACAAGAGCCTAATTTCCAATTTAACATACAGGCATTCCCCCTCTGAGACTTCAATGTCTTCATCCTCTAAACATAGCAGGAGACACAGGTCTCATTATGAGGATGATCTTTCCATGCATTCAGCCTCATATACTCCTGCAGAAAGTTCCCACTCCATCCCACCTGACATGGGGCAACTGACGGACAGAGATTATTCAGATGCTGAAGGCCTGACAGATTCTGACCAAATCTCAATACCAGGCCTATTCCAACCGGCCATATTCAAGTCATTCCTCTTTAAGGCAAAGAATGCCACAGGGAAAGGCATGGCATCTGAACCACAGGAGCCAGCAGATCCTTCTGAAGACTGCAACGACCCATTGTTTTCGGAGAAAATGATAACAGTAGATGTCATCCCTGAACCAAAGATGTTCACCAAAGTTATCCAAAGGCAGTGGTCAGCTCTTGGGTCGAGTCCCAGCCTCTTCCCTGGACACAAAGCTGCTCAAAGCCCTGGAAATGCCCGCTGTTGATGCCCTGGTCGCGACCCTTCAAGCCAACATTGATATTCCTGGGGAGCCTGACGACTCACTGAAGTCAGAGGACAAAAGGGCTGAACAAACATTGCAGAGAATGCACCTGACAGGAGCATGGGCAGTGAAGGCCTCCACAGCTGCATCTTTTTTCAACAGGGCCTCTCTCATCTGGATTCAAGAGCTGAAAGAGAGAATTTCACTGGATAATGTCAGGTCCCACCAGCATATCAACAAACCCCTAGCAGCAGTGGAGTTCTCTGCTGATGCCAAACTCAGTGCAGCCAGATTTGCCTCTAAGGCAATAGGTGGGACTGTGGCCTCTCGCCGGCTGCTCTGGCTCAGGCAATGGCACGCTGATATGAGACACAAGTGGAGATTGGCCACTGACCCCTTTAAGGGAGATAAATAATTTGGAGAGGCTCTAGACAAGGTACTGGTGGACTCCAAGGACAAGGACAAGGTCTTACCATCCAGATCCAGAAGGGGTGAATTCCGATCAACACCCTCTTTCAAACGTTCGTCCTATAGGCTCCCGAAACTGGGAGGGTTTCCTAGACCCCTAGACCTAAGAACTACCCTGTTCTGATGGAGGTCTTTCAACCCCAGGCATGATCAACCCCAAGACAGGACAGGTAGAATGGGCATTGGTATAATTACTTGAGAACGCCATTTCTATCTATGTTGCAAGAGAGTCCAGGAATGGGTTAAGCTCCTCCTTCTGATGTCATAGAGCTGAGTCTGCCATTATAAAAAGCCAGCCCTCGGCTGGCCCGCCCATCTTTTAGGCAAGGATACTTGACAGACGTAACATGTCTCTGGAAGGTAAATAAGAAATTAATTTCACCCCTCCCCAACCATCATAACCAGAGGTTTAAGATGGGACTGGACTCTCTTGCAACGTAGAAAGGGCATTCTCAGGTAATTATACCAACACCTATTCTCATCGACGCTGCCATGAGAGTCCAGGAATGGGACATACCAAAGCCTGCATGTCCACGGGAGGGCTTACGTCTGGGTCAGTCACTCCAATTGAGGAACCACTTGCTGAAGTACCCTCCATCCAAACGATGCCTGGGCTGAAGCAAATGAGTCCAGGTGATAATGCCATATAAACAGCAAATGCAAAGTCCATGTAGCCGCTCTGCAGATCTCCTCCAGCGATGCTGGGAGTAGACCAGGCGGCAGATGTGGCCGCACTCCTAGTGGAGTGGGCCGTGACCTGTCTGGGAACTGGTATGGACAAGGTTTGGTACGTCTTGGATATACAAATTCTAATCCACCTATCAATCAATCAATCAATCAATCAATCAATCAATCTATTTATTTATTTATTTATTTATTTATTTATTTGATTTATATACCGCCCCCTCTCCCCGAAGGGACTCGGGGCGGTGAACAGCCAATAAAAACACATATAACAAGGTACAAAATATGAGACAACATAGAATATTAAAATTTAAAAACTGAAATATAATATGGCTCTAATAAAATATAAACAAGTATTAAAAAGATTAAAACCCGATTAAAATTTAAAAACCCCTAGGCCAGTCCGGCCTGCCGAAATAAATGCGTTTTGAGCAACCGACGGAAGGCCATGAGATCGGGGGTGGCCCTTACCTCCGGGGGTAATTCATTCCAGAGAGGGGGTGCTCCCAATGAGAAGGCCCGCGCCCTCGGGGTCGCCAGCCGTCCAGCCGGCGGCACCCGAGGAGGCCCACTCTATGGGAGCGTACCGGTCGGTGGGAAGTCGATGGTGGCAGGAGGCGGTCTCGCAAGTAACCTGGTCCCGAGCCATGGAGCACTTTAAAGATAGTGACCAAGACCTTGAAGTGCACCCGGAGGGCCACCGGGAGCCAATGCAGCGCGCGTAGAAGTGGCATAACATGGGAGCCCATAGGTGCCCCCATTACCACCCTCGCGGCTGCATTCTGCACCAACTGGAGCCTCCGGATGCTCTTCAAGGGCAGCCCCATGTAGAGAGCATTGGCATAGTCTAGGCGGGAGATCACCAGGGCGGAAGTGACCGTGCGAAGCGCATCCCGATCCAGAAAGGGCCGCAACTGGTAGATCCTACGGACCTGTCCAAAAGCCCCCCTGGCGACGGCCGCCACATGATCTTCCAATGACAGCCGTACATCCAGGAGGACACCCAGATTGCGGGCCCTCTCTGTGGGGGCAAGAATTTCCCCCCCCACAGCCAGCGATGGAACCAGCCGGCTGTATCGGGGTGCCGGGAAGCATCAATTGTTGATGAGGTCACCTTTTTCCCGAAGGTAGAGGGATGAAACGACACAAACATGGCTTCAGATTTTCGAAAGGCCGCCATCTGTTTAATGTAAATTCGGAGGGCCTGCCTCAAATCCAGCACATGCCACTTTGTTCTAATTCGTGTTGTGGTCTGGGACAGAAGTCCGGTAACACAACATCTTGAGCCCAGTGAAACCAAGTGTTTATCTTAGGACAAACGTGGGGTCTAACCTAAGAACTACCCTGTTCTGATGGAAAAGACACAGGTCCTGTCGGACTGAAAGTGCCGCTAATTTGGACACCCTCCTGGCCAAGGTAATGGCCACTAAAAATACTACCTTGTGGGATAACATCTATAGAGATACCGATCTGAGGGGCTCAAAAGGGGACCTTGTGAGAGCTGTAAAACGTATGGTAAATCCCAAGTGGGAAATCTATGTACAACAGGAAGCCGAAGGTTAGATGCCCCCTTTAGGAACCTGCCCACCAAAGAGTGGTGAGATAAGGAAGCATACCCTTCCCAGGAGAGAACAGAGGAGAGAGCCGCTACCTGGCGGCGAAGTGTGTTAGGGGCAAGTCCCTTATCTAGGCCATCTTGCAGGAACATTAGCACCTCTGCTACAGAAGCAGAAGAGCGATCTCTAGCCAAAGGAATGCACCAGGAGCAGAAGACTCTCCAAGTTGCATCATAGATGCACATGGAAGACAACTTTCGGGAAGCTTGTATGCTGTCCGGAAAGTTGGAAGCCCTCAAGGATTGCCACTCAAGCGCCAAGCGGTTAAGCTAAACCACTGGGGGTTCAGGTGAAGCAATGCCCCTTGATGCAGGGAGATCCTGGATGCTGGGATCCTCCACATCTGGGCCACAGACAGGTTCACCAGGTCTGTGAACCAGGGTCTCCTGGGCCAATGGGGCGCCAGGAGAATTAGCTCCACCTTTTCCTCCAACAACTTCCGAATTACAGCCAGAATAATGGGAAGAGAGGGAAAGGCATAGAGGAGACCCGGAGGCCAGGTGCTCCAAAGCGCATTGGTCCCCTCCATTTCCTCGGTTGGAAACCTGGTGAAGAACCTGTCCACCTAGGCATTCTGAGGGGTGGCAAAGACATCTATGGTCAGAAGACCAAATCGAAGTGACAAGTCCCGAAACAGAGAAGGGAGAAGACACCACTCTGCTTGGTCGACTGCGGACCGACTCAGCCAGTCGGCCTGGACATTGTCGACCCCTGAGATATGGTCCGACCTGATGGAAAGGAGGTGTCTCTCCACCACCTCCCTAGGCACTCCACCTCTCTCATCAAGACTCTGGACCTGGTCCCCCCTTGCCTGTTGACATGGGCCTTTGCAGCCACATTGTCTGTCATGACTAATACATGGTGACCAGCCACCCTGTTCTGGAAGTGTTTCAGGGCTAGGAAGATAGCCCTGAGCTCCAGCCAATTTACAGGGCACATCCTTTCTGCCTGAGACTAACACCCCTGGGCTATTTCTCCCTCCAAATGGGCTCCCCAGCCATAGAGACTGGCATCTGTGGTGAGTCGGATCCTGTCTGGCTCTTTGAAAGGAAGATCCCTTTCTAGGGCCTGGGACTGCCACCATGCAAAGGACCAAATGACCTGAGGGGGAACCTGTACCCTTATGGTCAAATGGCTGATTCCTGCCCATTGAAAGGGCAGCAAGAACCAATGGAGTTTCTGGGCATGGAGATGGGCCCACGGCACATCTTTCCCAGGACTTGGGACAGTAGAGACAACGTAACAGTGCTCTGACACCAGATCTGAAGGATGAAGCTGTGAAGGCTCTCCCCTCAATCTGGGGAGAGAAACACCCCACAGACCGACGTATCTATAATTGTACCAAGGTGAAGCAACCTGTCATCGGGGAAAGATGGCTTTTCCTTAGGTTGATGGAGAACCCATGGTCCCATAGACTCTGCAATGTGATGTGAAGGTCGTGGTGGGATGAGTGGAGCGACTGCAACTGGATGAGTATGTCGTCCAGGTAGCACTGGACCCTCACTGGTATGGTGTGAAGTGAAGCTGCCAAAGCTGCCAAGACTTTTGTGAAGACCCTTGGGACTGATGAGAGACTGAAGGATAGTGCTCGGTACTGGAAATGGTCATTCTGATAACAAAAACGGAGAAACTGGCGATGAGGCCAGATAGGAATATGGAGGCATGCCTCTGTGAGGTCTATGGAGGAGAGGAAGTCGCCCTCTCAAACGCTATCAAGGATAGAATTCAAGGTCTGCATCTTAAAACACCTGTATTTGTTTAAGAATTTAAGATCCAAGATGGCTCACCACCCCCCAGAGGCCTTTGGGATCATGAAGAGGCGAGAGTAGAAACTTTGCACTTGTTGATCCTCAGGAACCGGTTGAATAGCTCATATGTCGACGAGATGTTGGATTGCCAATTCCATAAGGGCCCGTCTAGAACTGTCCCTTGACGTGGGGCAGTGGATGAACCATCGTGGAAGTGGGGAGAGAAACTCCAGTTGAGGCCCGACCTCACTGTCTTATGAACCCAGGCATCCAATGTAGACTCCTCCTATCTGGAGGCGAAGAAAGTCAAACAGCCTCCAATGGGGGGGGAGATGGGGCGCTCATTTCGAGCATCTGAATGAACAACCTCCTCCCCCTTGAAAGGGCCATTTACTAGGGGCTGTTGCTATCTACTGGAAGTTTCAGGGCGCTGTTCTTGGCGAGCAGGAAAGGACCTCTGACCTCTAGAGAACCGAGAGCTGGTTTCGGGTCTGAAAGACAAGGGGTGATAGTATGGTCTGGGGCGATACTCAGACCTCTTCCCCACTTAAGAGAGGACCTTCCTCTTGTCAAGTCTCCATCAAGTATGGTTCAAGGACGTTGCCAAATAGCTTATCGCCCATGCACGGAGCCAATGCCAACTTCCATTTATGGCATGAATCAGATTGCCAGTTATGCAGCCAAAGTAGCTGCCTGGATGCCACTGAAGAGGCCATGGCCCCGGAAGTGAACTTGGCCAAGTTCAGAGTGGCGTCTGCCATAAATTCTGCTGCCGCGATTATCTTATTGAGATCTTGGTGTGTTCTGAATTCGGTGGCCAGGAGCCTCTCCTGAAGCTGGTGAAGCCAGCGCAGTGAAGCTCTCGTAAAGAGTGAGGCTGCCATTGATGCTCTAATTGCCCAAGCCACTGCCTGGTGAGTGCGCTTCAGGGTCTGTTCCAATCATTTGTTGTCTGCCTTGAGTACATCCATTGGTTCGGTGGGGGTACCTGAGGAAGAAAACAATGCCACCACCGGAGCATCCACTGAAGACACCAGCAGGGCATTGGCCAGGGATGGACCCATGTTACAGAATCATCTGTTGTGAGCAGATGGGCGAGGCCCCTCCCCTGGAGAGGTGCATTGTTCCTTCACTAAGTCAAGGAAAATTAGTGAGGAGGGGAGAACCTCTATATGCACCACTGGCTTGGAAAACAATGAATCAGTGTAGCCAGATGTGGTCACTTGTGGTTCTGGGGCCACCTCCTCAGGGCTTAGCTGTGCAGTAACCAAAGCCTTGTGTAACAAAGGCTTGAATAAGAAAGGCCTAAAAACCCCTACTAAGGGAGACTGATCAACTCTGAAATCCTCTTCCTCAAATGTATGAGTTCCCCTTCCTCTTCCTCAGAATGAGTAGAGCAACTTTGGCCAGAGGCCTTGGAATAATCTTCCTCTTCCTCCTCCCCCCATTCTGAATGGGAAGGCTGGAAACAGAACTGCTGCCTGGGAACATCCTTCTGAGAGTGGAGTACACTTGAGGATGAAGGAATTGTTTAAATCCTAGGCCCTGCCTTATGGCTTACAGAGATCATTTTCCCTAAAGTCCTCAGGCCTATTCTCCACAAGATGTAGGCCTGCAGCTGTGGGGGTGAAGATTGCTTCAGATCTAGGCCTATGCCCCACTTGAGCCCCCTGATCACCGAGGAAAGAAGGGCCAGCCCCCAGTAGCCTGTCTGGAGGAAGACCCTGATCTGCTTAGGTCCTGGGGAAACTGTTTTTCCTCCACTCTCTCTGGGGACCATGCTAACAGGTGATTGGGAGCAGATTCATCCCCCTTGGAAGAATTTTCAGGCCTAATGTGCACCTCCCCAGAGTGAGAGCCCTACTGAATCTGGCCTACATCTGTGCCAAAGTCTTTGCAAACTGCTGCTCAAGTGCAGCATGCCTTCCCTTCTCAGCCCTAAGCTCTGATTTTGAAGTCTTTCTGGGAACTAGGGCTTTGGTTCTGATTTGAGCTGCAGTCTCTCTCTTAACAGAAAGGCTTCTATCTTTTCTTTTTCCTCAAAGGGGCTTGAGAGTCTTGTTCTTCCAATCCTTTGGGCCTTGGCTGTGGGGCCTCCCTCTCCATATTGCGAACAAAGCAGACACCCAGGGTGCTGTGAACATCCCCCACTGGGATGCTGCCTGTTGCTTTGGGCCAGGCGAGTTGCAAACTGTGAGGCCCTGGGGAAGCTTTTTTTCCACAAAACAAAATGGCCACCCAGAAAATCCAAAATGGCCACCTGCCACGTGGGGTGGCTCTGGGATGGCTTCACCACCTTCTTCATTCTATAAGTGTTTACCAGGCCCCGAGCGATCGGATAACAGTGCAACAGCTGAGAAGCAGTAGAATTGAAGCTCTGGAGTCAATTGTGAAGCAGCTTTGGCGGCGGCAGCAACACGAGCCATGAGATCGATAGGGCTGCATGGGAGGCCCCTCTGAATACTCCCTGGGTCCGTAGCCCTTTGCGAGGCGCAGAAGCCTCAGTGCTGCAGGAGAGCGGATCCCCGCTCTCCTGGAGACAGAGCTCTACCAGAGTCCCAGGAGCTGGATTTTAAATGATTTGCTGTCTCCTAGATTTAGCACTTTCTTTCATCTTTTATTAAAACACTCCTTCCAGAGACTAGCTCTTAGACAAGAAGCTGAGCCAAAAGATGGGCGGGCCAGCTGAGGGCTGGCTTTTTATAGTGGCAGACTCAGCTCTATGAGAAGGAAGAGCTTAATCCATTCCTGGACTCTTGCGGCAGCATTGATGAGAAATTGCCCATTTAATAACAAGCGGCCCTTTCGAGGGTCTGGGGGTTGTCCCTTCCGATGCCCCAGATAAATTACATGTTAACCTTCCCATTGAGGGACGTCTGGCCTTGTTTACCAGACATTGGGAGGAAGTAACCACAGACACCTGGGTACTGGAGACAGTCCTCTTGGGCCTTTCTATAGAGTTCCTCTCTATACCCCCGAGATTTTTTATTCATTGTCCTATCTCTAAGAACAGAGAGAGAAAGTTCCTTATGGAAACAGCTATTCAGCACCTACTAGAAATCCAAGCTATTCATCCGGTGTCTGAGGAACAACAGGGCATGAGATTTTATTCCATTTTGTTTGTAATCCTTAAAGCCTCAGGGGGATGGAGGGCAATTCTGAAGTGTCTTAACCGCCGGGTGAAATACAGGCAGTTTAAGATGCATTCTCTCCAGTCAATTCTGGAGGGAATTAGGGAGGGGGATTTCCTGACCTGATTTAACCGAGGCCTACCTTCATGTCCCCATTCTTCCGGCCCACAGACAATTCCTCAGGTTCTGCTATAATGGGAGGCATTATCAATACAGGGCCTTGCCCTTTGGGCTTTCATCTGCCTGCAGAACATTTACAAAACTGTTGGCAGTCCTGGCAGCCCATCTTAGGGCCACCAGTAAGAGTTCAGTGTTACCTGGATGACATGCTGGTGCAGTCATCCTCTCCATCTCGATCAACAGAGGATTTGGAAATCACCATTCAGGTACTTCTCTGTCAACAAGGCCACCAATTCTCTACTCCATCTGGGAGCTGTAATAGATACCATTTCCTGCAAGGTGTCCTTATCCCAGGAATGTCAGGAGAGTATCAAGGAGTTAATTGGGCAAGTAAAATCTAAACATAGGGTGTCCCTGGCTACGCTTTCCAAGCTCCTGGGGAAAATGATATCATGCATTAATATTGTGCCCTGGGCTAGATTGCATGCCAGGGCGCTCCAATGGTTTCTTCTCCCTTATCAGAAAACAGGTAGGAGTTGTTCCCTTCTACAGGTCAGATTAACTCCGCAGATCTTTAGATTCTTACGATGGTAGTCATCTGAGGCCCTTTACCTGGGACTCTTATTCAAGGACCCTGACAGGTTAGTACTGACCATGGATGCCAGACTTAATGGCTGGGGGGGCATATTCAATCCAGGGACAATCGAGGCAGATTTGGGCCATAATATTAATTGGCTAAAGCTTAGGGCTTAGGACTTAGAGGATGCAGTCTCAGATAAGGACATCCTGGTTTTGACTGACAATGTGTCAGTCAAGGTGCATATTAACTGCCAAGGTGGGACACATTTGTGGCCTTTGATGCTAGAGGCAGAACAAATCTGCTTATGGGAACAGAGGCATCAGGTATTGTTCAGAGCTGAGCACATTGCAGGTGTGGTCAATGTTGAGGCCGACTGGCTTAGCAGAGCCACCATAGACCACGCAGAGTGGCATTTGCACCCCGCTTTGTTTCAGGAGCTGTCAGAGTGCTTCGGAGTGCCAGCTGTGGATCTCTTCGCTTCCCAGGACAACACGCAACTCCCAAGATTCTACTCCAGGTTTCCAGCTCTGGGACGGCGGGAACAGACACTTTACGCAGCCCTTGGCCACAGGAACTCCTTTATGCCTTCCCTCCTCTGCCCCTGATTCCAAGGGTGATCTAGAAACTGTTGGGGGAAAGAGCGGAACTGATTCTTGTAGTTCTCATTGGCCCAGAAGGCCATGGTTTGTGGACTTAGTAAACCTTTCTGTCTCTAGGCCTTGGAGGATACCGGTGGACAGAGTATCATTCAGTCAGGGACCAGTATTGCATCCAGAGTCCCAGTGGCTTCAATTGGCCACTTGGAGGTTGAGTGGGGATCTCTGATCCAGGACAATTACTCCTCCAAGGTGATAAGAACCATCCAAGCCTCTAGGAGACCCTCCACCAATTGCATCTACGATGCAACCTGGAAGGCTTTCAGTGAATAGTGTTCTAAGTCTGACACTGACCTTACTGGGACCTCGATCATCCAGGTGCTGGACTTTCTTCAAGAGGGCCTAGACAAGGGATTTTCACCCAACACATTGCAGAGGAAGGTTGCAGCCTTGTCCTCTGTGCTCTCTTTGGGGGGAGTGGAATCTTTATCTAGACATCCCACGGTCTGCAGGTTTTTGAAGGGTGCTGCAAACCTGAGGCTTCCAGTAGTTCATCGATATCCGACATGAGACCTCTCTAAAGTACTGCAGTCGCTGACTGAGGCTCCATTTGAGCCACTGAGATCCACTTCCCTGCAGTTTTTGTCTTGCAAAGTGGCCTTCTAGTAGCAATTACTTCTGCCAGAAGGATTTTGGATTTGGCAGCTTTATCCATCAGGAAGGACTTTTGTGTGTTTCACACCAACCAAGTTGTGTTAAGACTAGACCCTTCATTCGTGCCAAAGGTGAACTCGTGGTTCCACAGAGCCCAGGAACTAATCTTACCTGACTTTTGTCCGCATCCTGTGCATGCATTAGAAAAAAGATGGCACACTCTGAATGTTCAGAGGGCCCTGCGAATTTATGTTGAATGGACATCTCCCTTCAGGAGGTCTGAATCCCTCTTTATTTCCTTTCAACCTTCTACTATGGGCTGCAAGGTTACTCCAATGACTATGGGGACATGGATAAGATTGTACATATTCAAAGCCTACCTAACCCAAGGACTTACGGTGTCTCCAAGAATAACAGCATACTCAACAAGAAGTGTAGCTACAGCAGCAGCGTGGGCCACTCAGGCCTCTCTGGAGGAGGCTTACAGGGTGGCTACCTTGGCCTCACCTTCTCCGTTCATCAGACACTATAAGCCCATCAGACTCTTTTGCTTCTGCTGAGGCAGCTTTTGGACAGAAAGTTCTTCAAAAGGTCCACCCTGTCCAGGGAATTCGGACCGCACTAGACCCACCCATAGGACAACCAGCTTTGATATGTCCCAATCCTGAATGCTATCTCCACCACAATGGAGAAGGGTCATTGGTTCTCATCTGATACGACCTTTCTCTTTTGGTAGAGATAGCATTCAGTCCCATCTTATTTTGGTCCGTTCCGAATCTAATGGAGCATGTTATTGTTACAGGAGCACACTTTAGTCTGTCAATATTCCTTCACCAATTTCTGGGACGTCCTTAGCTACAGGGGGAATGTCTTCAAAGATTTGACAGATTCAGTCCAATCAGCAAGAGGAGACTGATTACCCAATCCTGAATGCTATCTCCACCCAAAGAGAAAGGTCGTATTGGGTGAGAACTAATGACCCTTTTCTATACACGTTTTATAATTGTCAACAGAAAGAAGGGGAGGGGTTTCAAAGAGCAGGCAGTAGTGTGGAATTGAAAATACATTCTATTCATATTTTCTTCAGAGACTGATTAGATGACTGAAGCTTCTGCCGCACAAAAATCTAATTGGACAGCATGATTGATGACTCTTGGCTATGGATGTGTTTCATTGAAGAATATGAGTTATGATACACCCAGAGTGGTGGGGGGAAAAGCAGGGTCAAGGGTGACAGTGTATTACGTATTTCAGAGTTGACTATGCCCAGGTCATACTGACATGTTGATTTCTAATAAATCCTTTGAAGTTTTGGGAGTGTCACTCGAGACTCATGATTTAATTGGAGTAACTGCTGGAATCCTGGGATACGCTCACTTCTTCCGGGTGCCAAAAGAAAGTGGGCAGCGGTGGAGACGGAGGTGACGCTGCTACGGAAGGCAGCCTCAGGAATCCCGCCCTCCTTTTTGGACCACCTCCACTGCCACTCGCCTCTCCCGGGTGACAAAAGGAAGCAAATGGAGGCAGTAGAGGCGGAGGCAGTGCTATGGGAGGCAGCTCCGGAAGTCCCCACCATCCCAGTCAGAGCACCTCCGCCACCACACACTGTGCCACAGCCATCACGTAGTAGGAAGAGCTGGGAGAGCACCGCATAGCAGTTTAGCCAGCCGAGCCCAGGGAGGTGTGGGGGAGCTACCTAGGCCCCAGCCAGCGCCGCCACTCAGGATGGGGCAGCGCCAGTGGGGAAGCCAGCTGGTGTCTATGTAAATGTATATAGGTAGGACTACAATACTGTATTTTCCATATTTTACGGGGGGGTTATAACATAATAGCAAAACAGTTTCTGTGCAATTATTACAAGAACTGCTCATAAATGATCAAAGTAGCTACAATTTTATTGGATATAAATAGGCATATGGAAGCTTCCTGTCAGATATCTATCTTCGCTTTCCTTGAAGCTCGCTAGCAACTGCCAGAACCAGGAGGGAGGGGAAGAGTGCTGGAGGTGTGAAAAAATACTGTGGGAATTTAGAGAGTATGGACACTAACAGGAACCAGAGGTGCCAAACCGAGCCATCTTCCTATCTTCAAAGACACCAACACTGGGAAAGGAATTTACAATGGTGCTGAGGCACTGGGTTCTCTAAAACATCACAATGGAGCAGGATTGGACTGCTCTCACAGGGGTGAGGATTTTGGATATTAGGGGTGTCAGCTCCCATCCATCTTGAATTCGATTTGGAACTGCCGCAAGAGTGGATGGGCAACTATGAGAATGAAAGTAAAGTGAGAAGGGAGGATAGCTACAACAACATTCTTTGGCAGAACTCAAGACTGAATCACTGGAGTTTGGAGGAGTAACTGGACTTGGCGGGAGTTCAGAATGGAGGTGAATTGGAGAGTGTGACTTGAGGGTCATCAGTAAGGGGGTTGGATGTGAGTTTAATTTAGCAGGGGAAAACGCGGTATTTCAGATTTGGGTTTTCCCAGATGTACCAATATGATTTCTCTAATAAAATCTTACTTGGATGGACTTAGTCTCTGAGAGCTGAATTGAGATGGAGAGTTTGATTGGAACACTGACAGGAACTTGCTTTCAATATATGATTTTCGCATGGGTTTCTCCAGAGCTTGCCTTGCTCATGTTACACTCAGCATCTCTAGTAAAAGCATCTTCTCTTTAACAACTATAAAGTCAAGGGTTGTTCTTTCCTAGGGAGCAGGCTATGGCCAGCCTGACAGTAGGAAAGCTCTGCTGTAACAGTCAACCAGGAGACTAATGTCTGGCGAGGAGACTGAGCAAAAAATTATAAATCATGAAAGTGGGTTGGAAGAAGTTGGAACTCATGGGGGTGGCTGTCAAATCATATTGCCCCAAAGAGGAACTTGAATGGCTGGGAGATGCAAGCATCAATAAAGAGGCCCCAAACCCCAGTGGTTGCTTACCCTGGGGATGAAAGATAAAGAAGTAGAGGAGAAAGTCTTTGGTGTAACATACACAAGGGGAAGCTGCGGAGCCAGGAGATGGGAGTGGTATGGTGATTGGAGCAAGAAAGAAACCCAAGGGGAGCCAGACAAGCAGGAGAATCTGGAGGAACAAGCCCTAAGATTACTGAGAGACTCGTTCGGAAACCGCCGAGCCAAAGACTGTCCATCCAGTTGGCTGGACTTCAAACCAGTGAGAGATGGCACTGTCATGCAGACAGCTGCGGCAGGGGAGGTTGCCAATTTCATCTGGACCCGTCCCAAGTCACACAATCTTGCCACCTGCTGCTCAAGTGGTGCAGCCATTTCCACAGGGGGGAGGCATCTTCTCAAGGCAAGGGTTACCAAAGTCCCCAGCCCTGGTTTGAAGTACAGTGGAGACCCAAAGCAACTGGGGTTTTTCCTCACCCAGATGTGGAATTATATGCAGGAGTACAAAGCAGACCTTGCTACCGAAGCAGCTTGAGGTCACAGAGGAGTGGCAGCTTACAACCAAAAGTTCTGTGAACTAGCATGCCAGCTGGCCAATTGCTTCCAAGATGGACTCAATGACCAAGGTTGTTCTTTCCTAGGGAGCAGGCTGTGGCCAGTCTGACAGATCTCTTTGAGGTTTGTTTGTGCTTGGTTGCCATTTTACATTTTAGCTTTGGATTTATATATTGGTTTGTTTTTGTTGTTGTCATTATTATATAATTATTATGTTTTTATGTTATACATCAGACTCATATTGTTTCAGTTTGCAGCCATATAAACTTCAAAATTATCTAGATCTATTTCAGTCTGTTTCAGGCCAAGGTACAATATAGAGACAGCCTTGATCATCCTGCTAATGACCTTGGACAGAGCCAGCATGGCAGTGGTGTACCTATCTTAACACTCCTTGATCTCTCACTGGCTTTTGATAGTGTTGACCACATTATCCATTTAATCTAAACGTAATTATTCTCCATTTGGGATAACAATATTTAGAGGTCTCTAGAATCCAGTCTCACTTGGCTCTGAAATCTCAGGTTGTCCATCTCTGAAATAGAAAGATAAATTACCCAATAAAGTTACATTACAGTTGTATCAAGATAAACATCAAATATTTGGTGTTTAACTATTAATTTATGTGAACGCTGTGTGAGCATTGTTTTATTTGATCCAGTAATGTAATTTACAGTGAAGAAATAAATATCTGAAGTGGGATTTGTTAACAATTTTATTGTTAACTTAATTGTTCCTTATTTAAGAAAACAAACTTAGATTATCACTATTTTACCACTCTAGTCAAACATATAAACTGGACCAAAAATACTGAAAGAAATAATGTGTGCTTTACATTACAGTAACTTTTGACCAATACTACTGTTGTGTGTTGTGGGCTTTAGTTATCTACACTGTATCTACTCAGTATAGATAATTGGTTTTGGATTATTTTTGCTCATTATTGATAAGTTATTGATTTTGATGGTATATATGGCTAAGGACATATGTTTTACTGGCTCTTGTATTCACATCAAAGTAGTAATTTTTCTCTAAATGCATTGAAAAGTATACCTAGGTATTATATTTTAATTAATATGAGAACATTTCTTCTGAACTCAATGGTAGCTCTGGGAGTTTTCTGTTCTTACCAACAGATGCTACTACAATCAAAATGAATTATTTTAAAAGTATAACATATGCAATATGAACATTTTAAGAACACTTGCATTTCAGATAAATATGGCAGGAAACATAAGCATATTTTGTTCAGATGTAGAACTGTAAATTATTCTATAAATATATAAAACATTGGACACAAATTACCAGAAAAACCAATGTGCTGGTTGCCTGCATAAGAGTAATACTAAAATGTATGTGAACTATAGCCAACACTATTAATGCCCATCAAAACATATGCCAATAAATATTCTAAGTTTAAAACTATGAAGTATTTCTGCTTTCTAATCCAAATATTTCTGCAAGAGTTTTGGGTAATCTGATTTCTTGGAAAGAAGTGTATTTATCTGTCCCATGTAGCGTTTTGTTGATGTAAATGCAAATAATACAGATAAATCTAGGTTAAAGATTCATGTTGAGATGTGTCTGCAGTTTTAAAAAAATAATTTTCACGTATTTTCACAACCATAAAGTTGGATCAAGTTCCAGCTGTCTGTGCATTCATGTTACAATATGTGACCAACAACCCCTCTCCCTGAACTAGTACACTAGTACAAGAGCATTACATATACCTTACATGAATGACTTAGATGAGGAAATAGAAGGGGAAGTTATCAAATCTGCAGATGAATTAAGTTGGCAAGAATAGCCAATTCCCCACAAGACAAGCTCAGGATCCAAAAAAAGATAGTGACAGACTTGAACAATGGGCCCTATCCAACAAAATGAAATTTAATGTGGGGAAAAAAATCTACGCAGGAAAAACCAAAGATATAAGTACAGATTAGGCGAAATCTAGCTCAAAAACAGTAACTGTGAAAAGTAACTTGGAATCCTAGTTGACAATCACTTAAACATGAGTCAGCAGTGTGCAGCAGCAGCCAAAAAAGCTAATACAATCCTTGGTTGTATAAACAGAGGAACAGAATCAAAATCACATGAAGCATTTGTACCACTTTATAAAACCTTAGTAAGGCCACACCTGGATCCAGTTTTGCAGTTTAGTAACCACATTACAAAAAAGATGTTGAGACTTTGGAAAAAGTGCAAAGAAGAGCAACTAAGATAATTAAAGGCCTGGAGACTAAATCATGAAGAATGGTTGAAGGAATTTGGAATGGTATACGGCAAGGATCTTCAAACTTGGCAAGTTTAAGACTTGTGGACTTCAACTCCCAGAATTCCTGAGCTAACATTGGAGGAGGAATTCTGGGAGTTGAAGTCCACAAGTCTTAAACTTGCCAAGTTTGAAGACTCCAAGTATACAGTCTCCTGCTGGACTTCCAAGCTCTATTCTGATTGATAGATTTTCTTTAAAATATATACTTTTTTCTTTTCCGACAGGATTTACAGGTCTTTTCACCTTGTCTTCATCTTGTCTTGCTGGACCATATTTTAACATATGTGGAATGTCATAAATATCTCAAAGAAAAAGTCAAGTTGCGTCTTCACAATAAGAACTCCTATGAGTTCAAACAACCTCTTTAAACCATGTTTTCCCTGTAAAATGTCACCTCTCTAAGCTTAAGATTGGCAGTACAGAGATTCAGGTTCAAATCATGGAAACTCACTGAGAAGCTTCACTAAGCCTTCTCAGCCCATCCAACTGTGCTGTTGCAGGAGAGAAAGATAATAAACAAACAAATGATACTTATGCTTCTACAAATAAACAGAAGAGTGCCTTTCTTTTTCTAGCTGTTCCAGTCTGTGACAACTTAGCTGTTTCCGACCAAAAGTGAGCAATTGAGAAAAGAGGACAGGAAATATCAAGAGCATTTTTGGCATGCCTAAGTTTGTTTTATAAAGCAAAATAATAAGGAAATATGCATGACCTGGTGCCCTTGAAATCAAATATTTTAATATGAGAAGAGACAAGCTTTATAGAGGGAAATGAGGGTAAAGAGGCTAGGAAGCCCCCTTTTTGATGAGATGACACTAGATTATCTATCTCTGACCAATTTTCATAGCCCAAACTGGCTGGAGCTGATTATTATTCCAGGCACAGATTCTTGCTGCTGCGGCACCCTCTGCAAAAATCTACCTGGCACCCTCTTCCATGACTCTGAATGGCATAGTTGACCTGCCGTCCTTCTCTCCATCCTCCCCCCAGAATATGACCTGCTCTGCCTTTCCCTACAGATAGTAGGCTACTTTTCAGACACACCCTTCCTTCGAATGACACACATTCCCTAAAGAGCTTGAGGCACCGTTATTCATCCTGGTTCACCTGACACTCCCCCCCCCCCCCGGGGTTTGGGCAGGGTTTCCACCTGCTCATTAAAGCGGCTGCTCAGACCTCCGTTTATGCAACGAATAACGAGGAAAAAGCCATATATCCTACCTGTGCGGTAGCAGCTCCTGGCAGAGGGAATGGATGCGCACAGCTGGGCTGTCAGCTGAAGACTTCCCGCCTCAGCCGTGAGTACCTGGGAGTGCCCACTCCGCTGTCTTGACAGTTGCCCGCCCTCGCCGGAGGAGCTGTGGGCGGACCGAGCCGATCGGGGCAACAGGCCTAGGCTGGGAACTTGAGGTAGCGGCGGTACTGATTGGACGAGGGTGATGTCACTCTTGGACCCGACAATCAAACCGGCGATGTTGTGTCAGAGTGGGGCTTTGCTGTCCAAGAAACCATCGCAACCTGCCAGCCGGTTGCAAAAAAAAGCCACGGACGGGGGAGTCAGTGGGACTAAGCCAGCGGACACAACCGTTAGATTCCCCTGGAGAGGCAAGCGGCGACGGCAAAGAAAGTCAGTGGCCCTGCTCCATCCCGCCCGTCCGCCCATCTCTTCTCTACTCGCGGTGACACATTATTGCAGATGCAAAAGCGACGCAGCAACCCCACCCGTCGCCTCAGTGTTGTGAGGGGGGGAGTTGGGGGGGGGGGGGAGAAGCAGCTCTTCGCACATGCGCAGACCCACAATGAGGCCCTAGCGGAGCATCTGCCTGGACCCTGCATCGATCTGGGAGTCGTTCCTAAGGAATTAGGGCGTGGCGAAATTTAGGTCGCCGCGCAGCCTGGAAAGGACGGCTGTCTGTCAGCGGACTGGCTGGATGTGGGAGTCAGAAAAACGAAAAATAAAGAAGCCGTGAGAGAGAAAGAAAACTATAAGGAGTGAGAATTAAATATTCGAGCGTCTATATTATTGTGCTAATCGTTTTAAAAGAAAAAAAGACCACTGTGTCAATTTTCCCTATTATTACTTGCACTGTAGCTTGCTCTGAGGCAAATTTCAACTATATTTTAGTCTTAAGGGTTGTCTAACTCCCTTGGGTAGAAAGGAAGCAGATAAACAAATTATTATAACTAAAATAGTAATTATATGAAAAAGCCACAAGATTCAATGTTTGTATGCTACAGTAAAACAGTTGATATTTCAATGTAGTATTTCTTTTAGGTTTTTTTTTTCCTCTTCTACATTGTATAACTGAACACCACCCTTGACTACAGTATGTAGGAAACATACAAAAATTACATTCAGTACCTTGTGTTTCAATGTGACTGAGTGGATTTTACTTGGAAGGGGCCATTGGTATTTTGCTTATTAAATAAATACAGTAAACCAAGTTTACTATAATTTTCTGAAACTTTGAACTGCATGGGAGATACGTGGACATCCATAAATCAATTTGTCCTGCTGGATTCGAACCAAAGTATTTATCATTAAAATATTTTATAATGCATTTTCATGAATAAGACAAGGATCTAGCAAAAGGTTTATTTCAGGAATATTATTTGGAGGTGATTGTATCAAAATCCCTCAGACATTTATTTCCACATAATCCACAAGATAGACATTGCTTCTTTTATAGCATCTCTTCTACAAATCGGAGATATTCAGCATTGATGGTTATTTATTTATTTTTATATATTAAATTTATATTCCCTCATCCCCAATCTCGCTGTTGAGCAACTCTTATTATGTTCTTATTTTACTAATTATTAATCCCCATAAATTAACTTTAGTATTTTGTTGGATCTTTGATGGTGACCTTTCTTAGTAACACATCTATATTAAATGGTATGTTTTGGGCACCATATATAAATCACTGGTAGGAACAGTTGGATTAAGAAACAAAATATGGCAGTAAGTAAACAAAAAAACAAACAAGTAGGATCTAGAACAGGGGTATCCAACCTTGGCAACTTTAAGACTTGTGGACTTCAACTCCCAGAATTCCCATGGCTGACTAAGGAATTCTGGACCTGTTCCACACACTGGTACTGAAGTACTGTTACCTAATAGTGCAGGGGTCGCCAACCTTTTGGGCTTCAGGGACCACCAAACTCATAATTTTAAATCCCAGGAACCACTAACCAGTTCTGTAGGTGTGGCCTAATTCATGGGTGTGTCTTGGTGGTCATGTGACTGTCTGGGCATGGCTTATATGTAAATATTATAAATATTTATATAAATATTGATTTTTTTATATAAAAAAAGCAACTTTTACCCAAAATCAGGCAAAGCAGGCAGGCAGATTGAGTTGCTCACAGAATCATTCAGTGATCTATCTGTCTGCCATTGGCTAACTCAATCTGTCACATAAAATTTGCTTGCCATGAGTCTGCACTGAATAATAGAACCTCCAGTCCTAAGGAAGGTTTGGCTGTGCTTAAAAGCAGAGTTGAAGATCTAAAGACTAGCTAGAAAGCAAAAAATCCAACCCTTTCCTGCTTCCTAGCTAATCTAAATCTCCTGGCACAGCAGAATAGATGAACAGATGATGATTGGAAAAGGAAAAATAGCAATTTAGCAGGCAAGTTTGCCAGATAAGGAGTGAGTGGGTGGGGAGGGTTCCTGCGGGCCATGTGGGCAGCACAGCCTTGTGTTTCTGCGCAGTCTGGATTAATTGCTTTGGGACGGTGCTATGGGGATGAGATTTCTCTGCAGCCCACCAAAATTTTCTCATCTGCTGGTGTTGGTCCACTGTGCTTCATTAAGTCCAGGGTCAACTTAGCTGTCTACCAGGAGATTTTGGAGCACTTCATGCTTCCTTCCGCAGACGAGTTTTATGGGGATGCTGACTTCATTTTCCAGCAGCATTTGGCACCTGCCCACACTGCCAAAAGCACCAAAACCTTTTTCAATGACCATGGGATTATTGTGCTTGATTGGCCAGCAAACTCGCCTGACCTGAACCCCATAGAAAATCTATGGGGCATTGCCAAGAGAAGGATGAGAGACATGAGACCAAACAATGCAGAAGAGCTGAAGGCCGCTATTGAAGCATCCTGGTCTTCCATAACACTTCAGCAGTGCCACAGGCTGATAGCTTCCATTCCATGCCACATTGAAGCAGTAAGTGTTGCAAAAGGGGCCCAAACCAAGTACTGAATACATATGCCTACTTACACTTTTCAGAGATCCTATATTGTTCTATGTACAATCCTTGTTTTATTGATTGCATGTAATATTCTAATTTTCTGAGTTTGTGGGTTTGGGGTTTTCATGAGCTGTAAGCCATAATCATCTCAATTATGACAACTCATGGCTTGAACTATCTTGCTTTGCATGTAATGAGTCTATCTCATATATTAGTTTCACCTTTTAAGTTGCATTACTGAAATAAATGAACTTTTGCACGATATTCTAATTTTTCTGTAGATTGTAGGGAACATCTTCTGTAATGAAAGAACTAGTACTAAAAACAAGTTCTCCCCATTCTTTCCCCCTTAATCTTGCTCTGCACTGCAAGACAGGTGGCGGTACAGAGATGAAAGAAAATAGCATTTTGTTCCCTCTGCAGCTTTTTCCTGACACTCATGGCAAAACTGCCCAATTTTGTTTCTCTCTTGAGGGAAGCCATCAGGAAAAGCCACCATTGATTGCTTTCCATGAAGCACAACAGAGCTCATTCAAGGAAAACTTGGGTTCCTGAGATGGAAGCTGTAGTTGGAAATTGCTTGAGAGACTGCTGGTGGAGGTTCATTCATCACTTGGGCTACTTCTGAACAGAAGTTTAAGTGATGAGTACAGTAAATCTGCCCATCAGTCTAACATTCTTTTGTAAGACTGATACACAACTGTTTAAAGAATAAACAGGCAAGTTGGCAGACAAGTGAAGTGGAGGAGGAGAAGTGAAAAAACTCTAGAAAACCCACCTCTTGCTTCAGTTATTTTGCATAAAGATCCACAGAAGATTGACAAGATCGTTTCTTCTTTCACTTGAGTAGAAAGGGAAAGCAGCAGAATTTTACCAATTTCAGCCCTGTTCCCAGAAAATGTCATTCTCTAGTGGTTTCATTTAAATATTGTATGCCACAACACATATTTACTAAAAATGTCTACAATGGGGAACAGAATCAATTAAATTCTTCTACATATTTTCCATATTTAAATCCATCAATTGCCATTGTTTGCTTTAGATACAGCATCAACCCTAAGCAATAGTTAGCAATACTTTGTATGGTTTCTTCCAGTTCCAGGCATCAACCATTGCTTTAAATCATGAGTGGGCAATGCATTGCGAAAATGAGGGATCACATTTCTAGGAAGATTCCATTTGTCTTTCCCCCAGGAGGAAAGATTGGGTTGATATAGACATGCCTTGTTTTTTTTCTACAGATTATTTATCTCTTCGGGTGTAGCTTCCTGATTACTTTTAAATCTCTACTTATTTTTAGCAGGGAACTAATCAAAGAGCCAAATTGTTTATCATTAAACATGTTAGGTGGGACTATTAGAAGATGATCAACAAAATCTGACAAGCCGGAGACGGAGCTGACATTGCGGTGATAGCCCTATGGAAGTTCGCCAAATTCCTTCTGCTAGGGGGCCTTCTGGGACCTAAGTCACCCTGGAGGGGTGATGAAGATAGAGAGGACAGGGAGATCATAAGGAGACTTGTTCGATCCAGAGGATGCTCTCAATCAGTAGGAAGAAAAAGACAGCCATTGCATGCCTGACCGAAGCTGTGACAGCCTGACTGGAGAAGAATGAATAAAGACTGAAGTCTAGAGTGGCTGAACTGGATGAGAATTTTCCAACTTCTGTTGAGGAATTTGTCCCCTTAATAGTTGGCCTGGGTGACAGTGGGACTACAAAGTTCCTGGGATCCGGAGAGGTGGCATGGCCATCAAAAAAGGATTTTTAGAGGGGGTTTTAAACTTTTTAGATTTTTATTCGGGGTTTTATCGAGGTTAGGGAGGGTGACGAAGAGAGGGTTGGGGGATGGAAATTTATTGGGGTTAGGGAGGGTACCCGGTCCGGGTTTGGGGGATAACCCGGGGGGATTTGGAGTCAGCCAGGCTGGAGTGCACGTCTGGGGGAACCCAGAGGGTCATGAGTCGTGGGGGCAAACACAGGAGGTGGGTTTCATTGGCACCATAAGTGGGAGGGGCAGATATGACGGGGGTAGAGGGCCATATCAAGTTAGGGGATTGCGTGCCCGCTGTCTCCAAGCGGTGGCGCGCTCCGACCCTCCCGACCCGTCTGGCAGGCCTGGTTGTGCAGAGTCTCAGGCCCTGAGTACCCGGCTGATGTTATGTAATGCCAGGTCCATCGTTAACAAGGCCCCCCTGATTTGCAATCTCATTCAGGAGGAGGATGCGGACCTGGCAGGGGTCACCGAAACCTGGTTGGGCCCAGAGGGCGGTGTCCCTCTGGTAGAGATATGCCCACCAGGCTTCCAAGCATTCCATCGACCGAGGTCTCAGGGAAGGGGTGGTGGGGTGGCGGCGATTATTAGAGAAGTCCTTTGTCCTAGGGAGGCCACTGTTCCTCAGACGGCTGGTTGTGAGTCTCTCTTTGTGAAGTGGGGTCGGGGGGTTCAGATGGGCCTGTTGATAATGTACCTGGCTCCCTGCCACGTGTCATCGGCCCTGCCCAGGCTCCTCGAGGTGATAGCCGGGCTGGCGGTTGAAACCCCCAGGCTTTTAGTCATGGGTGATTTCAACCTGCCTTCGCTCGGGGAAACCTCTGGGGTGGCCCGGGAGTTCCTGGCTTCCATGACGGCCATGGATCTGACCCAATTAGTTTCTGACCCCACTCACACGGGGGGACACACACTGGACCTGATTTTCGCCTCTGGTCAGTGGTTGAATGATCGTGTTGGAGACCTAGTTATAAAACCCTTGTCATGGTCCGATCATTCTCTTCTTAGACTGGACTTCGGTGCCGCCACCCCCCATCGCAGGGAGGCGGAGCCGAGGAGATGGTTCCGCCCCAGGCGCCTGATGGATCCGGAACGGTTCCAGATGGAGCTTGGGCCATTTCCTGAAACTCTGGCTCATAACTCGGCCACAGACTTGGTGGCCACCTGGGATAGGTTGGCCGCTGAGGCTCTGGACCGAGTTGTGCCTTTGCGACCTCTGACTCAGCATAGATCCCACCTGGCTCCGTGGTTCACGGGGGAGCTGAGGGGGATGAAATGCCGGAAAAGACGTCTGGAGGGCATCTGGAGGGCCAGTCGTGCTGAGTCTGACCGGACACAGGTGAGGTCCTATATTAGGACCTACCTAGTGGCGATAAGGGCGGCGAGGCGTTCACACCTCTCCGCCCTTATTGCGTCTGCAGAAAATCGGCCTGCTGCCCTGTTTAGAATGACCCGCTCCCTGCTTGAGCCGAGAGCGCGGGAGGACCTCTTGCAGGGTAAGGCAGAAGAGTTTTCCCGATTTCTGCATGATAAAATCACCCAGATTCGGGATGGGCTGGACTCCAGTTGGGTGGTCCCGGGGGAGGTGTCCGGGGCAGGTCTTGAGACGGTTATCTGGGAAGAGTTCGATCCTGTGACCGCCGAGGGTGTGGACAGACTTACTGGGGAGGCTGAATGCCACCACATGTTTATTGGACCCGTGCCCTTCCTGGTTGGTTTCTACCTCCAGAGAGGTGACACGAGGCTGGCTCCAGGGGATTGTCAACGCTTCGTTGACGGAGGGGGCGCTTCCGACCGCCCTGAAAATGGCGGTGGTGCGGCCCCTCCTCAAGAAGCCTTCCCTGGACCCGGCTCTTTTGAATAACTATCGTCCTGTCTCCAACCTTCCCTTTGTGGCGAAGGTTGTTGAGAGTGTGGTGGCGCGTCAGCTCCCTCAGTATCTGGAGGAAGCATCCTATTTAGATCCGTTCCAATCGGGCTTCAGGCCCGGGCACAGTACCGAAACAGCATTGGTCGCGTTGGTAGATGATCTCTGGAGGGCCCGTGACAGAGGTTATTCCTCTGTCCTGGTCCTCTTAGATCTGTCAGCGGCTTTTGATACTATCGACCATAGTATCCTATTGCAGCGGTTGGAGGGGTTGGGAATTGGGGGCACCGTCTTGCGGTGGTTCTCGTCCTTCCTCTCGGACCGCTCGCAATTGGTGTTGACGGGGGAGAGGTCCACCCCTAGGCCCCTCATGTGTGGGGTGCCTCAGGGGTCGGTCCTCTCCCCTCTTCTGTTCAACATCTATGTGAAGCCGCTGGGAGAGATCATCCGTGGTTTTGGGGTGAAATGCCATCTTTATGCTGATGACACTCAGCTTTACATCTCCACCCCAAGCCACCCCAACGATGCTGTGGAGGTTATGGCCCATTGCCTGGAGGCTGTGCGGAACTGGATGGGCGAGAACAGGCTTAGACTCAACCCTTCCAAGACCGAGTGGCTGTGGTTTCCGGCGGCCCGATATAGTCAGCTGACTCCGTCGCTGGCTATTGGGGATGAGATCTTGACCCCCACAGAAGGGGCCCGCAATCTTGGTGTCCTCCTGGATGTACGGCTGTCTTTGGAAGATCATATTACGGCCGTCTCCAGGGGGGCTTTTTATCAGGTTCGCCTGATACGCCAGATGCGGCCCTTTCTTGATCGGGACGCCTTACGCACAGTCACTCATGCCCTGGTCACCTCCCGTCTGGACTACTGTAATGCCCTCTACATGGGGCTCCCTGCGGGGAGCACCCAGAGGCTTCAACTGGTACAAAATGCAGCCGCGCGGGTGGTTATGGGGGCGTCGAGATACTCCCACGTGACGCCCCTCCTGCGCGAGCTGCATTGGTTGCCAGTGGCCTTCCGGGTTCGTTTTAAAGTACTGGTTTTGGTCTTTAAAGCGCTCCATGGCATCGGACCAGGATACTTACAAGACCGCATTCTGCCAGTAGTCTCCCACCGACCGGTACACTCCCACAGAGAGGGTCTCCTCCGGGTCCCGACGCCTTCTATGTGTCGTCTGGTGACCCCGAGGAATAGGGCCTTCTCTGTGGGGGCACCCGCCCTTTGGAATGGGATGCCCCCTGGATACACGCGGACTGGGGCCCAGACGTGACAGAGCTCTCGAGAGGGCTGAGGTGGATTTAATGGGTTTTTATGGGACTTCAGTTTTTGTTTTATGGGGTTTTTAGATTGGGACAGTCTTCCTTTAAATAATTTATACTTGTCTAGTATTTTAGTTGGCTGTCACACTGAGTCCTCGGAGAGGTCGTTATAAATCAGAATAAATATAAAAAGGAAGGGGGGAGTCCCACTCCATCATTCGTCCATCCATGAGTTGGATTTGGGGCTGCCACAAGGGAGGATGGGTAACAATGGGAATGAAAGTAAAGTGAGAAGGGGGGTTTAGCCACAACAACGTTCTTTCTCCAAAGCTCAAGACCAAGTTGCTGGAGGTTGGAGAGGAGTGACTGGACTTGGCTGGAGTTCAGAATGGAGGTGGATTGGAGAGTGTGACTTGAGGGTCATCAGTAAGGGGGTTGGATGTGAGTTTAATTTAGCAGGGGAAAATGTGGGATTTCAGATTCGGGTTTCCCTGATGTGCCAATATGACCTCTAATAAATTCTTACTTGGTTGGACTTTTTTCTGAGTGCTGATTTGAGATGGAGAGTTTGGTTGGAACACTGACATTAACCTGAATCCCCTAAAAAAGAAAATCACAGCGGCTTTCACTAACACAGTACTGCTGCCCGGGGTCATGAGCTCCAAAACTCTGTCTACAAGCATCGAGAGCTTTACGCACAGGGAAGATGGAACAAGAACTGGAGACCGGTGAAGGGGCCACTGGACCCATGCAGGAGGAAATCTGTGAAACCTTGCCCTTCAGCAGAGACTGTGCAGGCTGAGATCTGGAATGGAGCGAGACCCAAAGAACCGATCCCTTGGCAAACCGTGATAACAGAACCAGTGATTGGTGTTCTCCCGCCTTTAGGAGCACCGTGGCCACCAGGAACCGGAGATGCAAATGAATGGAGACCACCATGATCCCTAGAAGCTGGTGGAGTTCACAAATGGATGCTTCAATTGACATCGTGTAGTCAGTTGCTAGCCAGATTACCTGAAAAGTTTTAACTATTCAGTATGGGTCCATGGTTCAAATCTCCCCACATGGAAATCAGTCTGGCTGGGTGCTGTCATGGCCGGTTTTCCACTATCCAGACTATGAAGCAACGGCAAGCCACAGTGGGGCATCCGCGTCGGCTCATGCAGGGTTGCCCGAGCCAAGGTCCGGGATCCAGCAATGAAGTCACTCCGCTGAGGCCACAGCCTTGTCACCTGCCATGGCAGGTTGACCCCCGGGGCCAGGAGACAGACCGAGTCTGGAGACCAGAGGCAGATGGAGGTGCTCCCAGGCCGATCCAACCAGCTCCACCAGCACCTCTGGGGATGCCGCCCGCAGACCAGATAACTCCTGGATGGGCTTTTTACCCAGGACACGGGTAGATCCAATATCAGTGGATGCCAGCTCCAGCGCCTCCAGCAATTTCCCCAGCCACAGATGCACCCCCTCCACCACAATTCCCAGTCACTTTTGATGGCACCCGAGGCACACTGGCCTATTTCCTCAACCGACTTTGGGCTTACATTGATCATTATGGGGCACAATACCAATCAGAGCAGGACCTGATTACAGTCATTTTGGATAACATGAAAGAAGGGGAAATGGCCAATGGACTACCCAACTCCATGTTGAAGGAACCCCTGAGTTGGGAGATGTGGATGAGTTTGTGTGATCCTTGAGGGCACATTTCGAAGACCTGGCAAATCGGGAAGAGGCTGAAGTAGAAATTAAAGGACTAAAACAATGCGGTCACCCACCTAAAGAGCTGGTGTGGAAGTTTAGAAAAGTAGCCGGAAGACTGCGAGGTTGGCCCAAAAGGCTGTTTGTCCATTTCTTCAAGGAAGCATTGGACCTGGAGGTGAGGAAGTTGTGCTCAATCAGAGGTATGCCCAACCGAATCTAAGATTGGTTCCAGGTGGCAGTGGCAATGGACTTAGATATCAACCCCCACTGCAAGGCTACTCAACAGAAAGCATCCAAATGCCAGTTGGGCAAACATCCGACCATGAACCCCCCCAGCCAGCCACCAACCCAACTATAAAATGCTATTGATGCGGCCAACTCAGTCACAGAAGATATTAAAGAAGATATTTATATAGAGAAAGAGCTGGCAAACTTGAGGAAAATGGCTGGCCTCTTGGACAATGACTGAGTATTTTTAGAATATGAATAAAAGGCAACGGAGACACCTGCTGGCCAAAGGGGATAGACATTTGTGAGAGTGGGAAGCTGAAAAAAAGAAAAGCAAACAAATGTGTTTGTGGACTTTTGGATATCTGGAACTGAAACAATAAGTCTTCATAGTTGCTGATAAAAGAGATATATCATAGACTTTAAAGCATAAAGATATTTGATGAACTAAGAAGGAAATTTTTGTGGACAAAGAAAAAAAAACCAAACTAACTGAACTGAAAGAAAACAGATGCTCCACATGTTGAAGTCATTGATACTATTATTAATAATATCAGTACTATTAGTAACATTAGCTCTATTATTGTTGTGGCTAGCCGGCAACAGGTGCAGACAGCTGAGGAGAGTGAGACTCAGTTGAGGGGCCAGACTGCTGCCTTCAGAGATTGTAGGGGCTGGCAGCAGTGATGAAGAGGTTCCCGAGGAGCCTGTGCCAGATGCATGTGCGTGCAGGATTGCTCGGAAAGAGCAGTTACAACAGCAGGGGTAACTGAGGAGTAAGGCTGCAAGGTAATGGCCCTTCCTTCAAGAAGATAAAAGCCAGCTGTGAAACTAATCTTCTTTGCAGAAGGCAAAGAAATTTTGAACTCAGCCTTGTAGACGTTACAGTTGGTATTTGAAGACTTTTGTATTGTAAACTATTTCTTATCTGTTGTGTTTTGGCAGACTTGCAAAAACTTGGCAAGGTTCTTTCTTGTCAGAGTTAATTAGTTGGAAGCAGTCTTTTATCTGTGAAGAAACAGAATTCTTAGCTGAAACATTAAAACATTAATTAAATTTCCTCATTAAATCCATGAGGAAATGAAGAAGGAGATAGGAGAAATGACACGGGAGAACTTAAAGAAAAGATGCAAATTATGGATGAAAATTTTGAAACCTTTCAACAACAGATTACTAAAAATGAGCAAAAACTACAAGAGATGGAAGAAGGAAAAAGAGTGGATGGAATAAGTGAGAAATTAATTCAGGTAAAAAACGGTAGTTATTTTTTTAGAATCTGAGAAGGCAGCATATTATCTACGCTTCCAGAATATAAGAAAGGAGAAGATCTACCAGAGATGGCAGAGCTAATGGCACTTGGAACAGAGAAGGAACAGATGTCGACTGAAATAGATGAGACCTACAGAATACATACGAATTATGCAAGAAGGCACAACCTACCAAAGGAAGTACACATCAAAATTTGTGAAAAAGTTGATTCGAGGTGAAGTTCTTCATAGGACAAGAGATGAGCCAATAGAATACAGAGGGAAGCAACTAGTAGTCCTTGAACAAGTACCAAGAAGAGTTAGAGAGCTGTGAAGGCTTTATCAATTTTTGACATCAAAGCTGACTAAATACAACATTAATTTTATTTTATTTTTTTTAATTTTAAAAAATACTTTATTTAATACAAAAGATTAAAATATACAAATATACAAGAATTAAAAAAGTAATAATCATACAAATAGACATCAGCACAAATCATATTTCTCTCTAATACATTTAATAGTGATTTAAGTAACTCATAACAGATATTGAATGACAAATATTCCTTATCCTTTGTAAACTAAATGCTATCTATATTATATATTATCTAACAGTCTATTGTTATTATTGGATTATAAGTGTGTTATTTTGTAAATAAATCCTTTATATAACTTATTCAATAAAAAAGAGATATAATACTAATATTTTATAAATTCCTGTCATTAGACATGTATGTAGTAATATGTTTCCTGGGTTTGTTTATTTTATACATTCTTTTTCTTAAGGTCTATCCAGTTGTTCCATTTATCCCAGATCGAATGATATTCAGAATCATCTTTCCCTTTTAGTTTTAGCATGAGCCTTTCCATTTCAGCACATTCATAAATTTTCTTAATAATAATGTGTATAGGTGGTAAGTTGGGCATTTTCCAATATTGTGCCAGTGAGATTTGTGCCGCTGTTAGTATATGAATAATCAAGTACTTTACTTTGAGAGGATACTTCCCTTTGATTATACCCAGAAAGTACAATTCAGGTTTCCACTCCAATCCGCTTTGGTTAATTTCCTCTACCATATTTTAATCCTTATCCAAAAATTTTTGACCTCTGGACATGTCCACCAAAGGTGGAAGTAGGTACCATATTCTTTCTTACATTTCCAACAGCTCGGGTTTGCTGCTGGATATATTTTTGCTAGTCTAGAGGGTGCCAGATGCCATCTATATATCATTTTATATAAATTTTCTTTATAGGATACTGATTTTGTTAAGGTGAGATTCCTTTGCCAAATTTCTTCCCAATCGTCTAGATCTATATTATGGCCGAAATTTTTTGCCCATGCTAACACTGGTCCTTTCACAATTTCCTCAGCCAATTCATATTCTAATAGGTAATCGTATAATTTAGATATCATATTTTTTTCTGGGCCCAAAAGTATTTTATCGAATTGAGTGTTTTTTGTTTCTAGTCGGAATTCTTTTAAGACCCTAACATATCTAATTGCTATTTGGAAATAGGACCAATGATTGATAATTATTTCTTAGGTTCTAATTCTTCAATCGATTTAAATTTTTCTTCATTATCTAAAATTTGGTGGTATTTAATCTTTTTACTGATATTCATTGTGTTGGGATGAAACATTGCTTCCATTGTTGATAACCACCTCGGAATGTTAACATAATGATTCTTCCTAATAACTGTCCATATTTTAATCAGAGATTTATGCAGAATATGTCTATAAAAATATGAATGGCTTTTACTGTTTGGGCACCACAGAAATGCATGCCATCCTATTTGTAAATCATAGCCCTCTAAAATTAAAGTTCTTTTATTTTCCAATTTGATCCAGTCCTTTATCCGAACTAGCGCCATCGCTCTATAGTAGGTCTCCCAGGTGGGAAGTCCAAAGCCACCTCTGCTTTTATTGTCTTGTAGGTAAATTCTTTTAATTCTTGTTTTTTACCTACCTTGTCCAGTTCTTTAAAAAAATTATCTAATAATATTGAGATCGTTTGAAATAAGTATAACAATTTGGGTAGAACATTCATTTTGATCATAGCTATTCTACCTAATAATGAGATTTGCATTTTGCTCCAATTTTCCAGATCCCTTTCAATTTGTTGTAATATTTGGTATAATTGTATTCCTTCAGAGTTGAAGTTCTAGGTCTTAACCATATGCCTAAATATTTAATCTTGTTTACAATTTGTAATCCCATTGTTTTCTCTAATTCTTTTTGTCTGTTATTTGTTAATTTTTTATCTAACGTTTTAGTCTTTTCTTTATTGATTTTCAACCCCGCTAATTTACCAAATTATCTATTTTGTTTAATAACATTGGTCCTGAATCTCTTGGCTCTTCTATGATAAATATCATATCGTCCGCAAATGCTTGTAATTTATATTCTTGGTTTTTTATTTTTTTTCCCTTAATTTCTTTATTCAATCTAATTCTATCCAATAGTGTTTCTAATATTGTTATAAAAAGCAGAGGCGATAGTGGGCATCCCTGCCTGACACCTTTTTTGTTTATCTCAAATGATTTAGTAACTTCTTCATTTATCATTACACTTGCTTTCTGTGTGGCGTAAACTGAATTTAACATTTTTGCAAAATTACCACCAAATTCCATCAAATTGATCTGATATTTCATAAAATCCCAATTAAGGTTATCAAAGGCCTTTTGTGCATCCAGAAAGACAAGGGTGACTTGATTTCCTGGATGTGTCTCATAAAATTCTAATATGTCAATTATGGCTCTTGTATTATATCTAATTTATCTCATGGGAAGAAATCCAATTTGATCAGAGTGAATCCTATCATTAAGAACTTTCTTCAATCTTTCTGCCATCACACTCATAAAAATTTTATAGTCTGTATTCAAAAGGGATATTGGTCTATAATTTTTTATTTGATTGGCATCTTCACCCTCTTTGGGGATTAATGTGATATAGGCCTCCTTCCATGATTCTGGAAATCTCTAGCAACAAATTTTCTAGTGGCTTTCCTATATCTTTGTATAGTTCACTTGGGAAGCCATCTGGGCCTGGGATTTTATTACTTTTTTGTTTTTTGATTGCCTCCTTTAACTCACTTAGAGTTATTTCCTTATTTAATATTTCCTTCTTATCTTCCGGTAGTGGGTGTAAAGCTCTCTCTTTCGAATATTCTTCTATTTTATTTAAATCAACTATATCATGATTATATAATTCTCAAAGTAATCTCTTACTATTATTATCTTTTTTTCCAAGTTAGTCTCTACTGTTCCATTATTGTCTTTTAATTGGAATATAGTTCTTTTTTGGTTTTCTTTTTTCAATTTGTACGCTAACCATCTACTGGGTTTGTTTGCGTGCTCGAAATGGTTTTGTTTTATGTATTGTAATTTCTTGGTTAAATCTTCCAGATCTAAAATATTTATTTCATGTTTAGATAGTGCCAGATCATTTCTAATTTGTTCATCCCCCGGGGTTCTCATTAATCTATCTTCCAAATCTTTTGTTTTTTGTTAAAGTATTTTGTTTCTTCCATCTTTCTTTATTTCTATTGGCCATATAGGCTATAGATATTCCTCTTAGATATGCCTTCATTGTGTCCCAGAGATTTTGCAATGAGGTATCCTGTTTTTTGTTGAATTTAAAAAATCCATCTAATTTTTCCCTAATTTTTTGAATATACCCTTTTTCTTTCAATAGTTGCAAATTAAGTGTCCACCTACTTTTCTTACAGATTCGGTCCTTCCAGATTATCTGCAGTGGGTTGTGATCTGCCCAAGTATTAGTATCTTTATATCTTGTATATCCTTAAATAAATCACTATTCACCCATGCCATATCTAATCTGGACCAAGATTTGTGCGGATTGGAGTAGAAAGTGAATAGAGTCACCCCTGGGTTCAACTTCCTCCAAGCGTCTACTAAATCTAATTCTTTGGCCATGTCAAAAAAGCTTTGGGGCAATATGTTTCATTTTTTTGGTGTTTTTGGTCACTGGCATAGTCCTGTTTATTAGTAGTAACTGCATTGTAATCACCAATTAGGCAAATCTTCAGCTTGCCTAATTCTATTAATTTCTCATATAAGGTTTTATAAAATTCATTCTGATTTTTGTTGGGGGCATATATCCCTACCAGTAAAATACTTTTATTTTGTATAACCACATCTACAATTAATATTCTCCCCATTGTGTCATTATAGATCAATTTTGATACTATTTCTTCTTTAGTATATAAAAGAACTATCTTTTTCCCTTCTGCTAATGATGTATACAATTTCCCCAATTGTTTATTTTGTACATATCTCTGAACTTGTAATTTGATATGAACCTCTTGAAGACATATTATGTCAAATTTCTGTTTCTCTAATTTAGAAAATATTCTTTTTCTCTTGGATGAATCATTTAGTCCATTAATATTAATAGATGTTAATTTCAGTCTCTTGGCAGCTGTTCTGACCTTGGCTTCCCCAACAGCATGAAACCTAGTCCTTGTCCCGATAAACTCCTTTTATTTAATTTACAGTGAATTCCTCTCCAGCAAAGTCCCAGCCAACAGTCTTTCAATATAATTCACAATTACAGACCTTTATCAGGCTTGGAGAGTGGCCAGGCCAATATCTTTTAGACATCACAATACTTGACAGGAATGCAGGAATGAACTAATTATCTCCTGCAAAACCCCAATCCCTTTTCGCTCCTTTTTTATTCCCTATGGGAGGGGCCATTCATCGTCCACCTGTGGCTTTACTCCCAAGTTGACTCTTGTTCCTTAGCTGTTCCCTTCATTTGGCAACTCTGTGCATGCACACACTGGGAACAGACTCCAGCTGTTCTTCTGCCTCATTGATGTCTGACTCTGAATGCAGTTGATAACTGTCAGACGGCTCTGGCCCCATCTCTGCCTCTGATGCAGAGCACTCTTTCCCAGACTCAAGAACTGGCCCATGTTCCTTCCCAACCTCCTCCTTGTCCAAAACTGCTGCCAACTCTGCTGGCCACTGACAGGCCACAATAGCTGCCACTTTTGATGGTCTAGGGTTAGTTGGTGGCTAGGAAACAGGAGGGATGGGTGGCAACAGCCCAATGCCTATTATGATCTTTCTGTAACCATCTTCCCATTTGATTATGGGGGCCTATTTATCTAGGCAAGTGACACCTAATGTGATTGATTTGGTCATCTTTGGGACTACTGTGAACCATAGAAGTTCCTGATGCCTAGCCAGTTCGGTGACATGGCTAGTTGGGGCTCTACCTATCAATGTCCCATCGACTTGGGTGCGTCAAGGGTCTCATGTTTATTCCTAATTGCTCAACAATGGGAAACCCAATTAGGCATCTGATGCAGCCCATGTCTATCACTACTTCTACTTCCCCCTGCATCCCAGTCTCCGGGAGCACCAACTTGATTTTAAAGGCAAAAGGGTGAATGGCTCCACTCAACATTGGATTATCTTCTCCAATGGCAGTTCCTGGAGGAATTTCCCTGGCCAGAGGTTCCTCACCTTCATTTGCAGAAAGGGAAACCTGGCGGGTGAACCTGCCTATGTCTGGAGGCTTCCTTGGGATCCTTCTTCCTATGTCTGGAGGCTTCCTTGGGATCCTTCTTCTTCCTTCCATGGCTGGTCAAGGTTGAGGGATGGGTGCAGGGGCTAGGCACTCAGAAGCTCTGTGCTGCAATTGACTGCACCAATAGCATTTAATGGTGCCTAGGGGGTCTTCTCACTTGCTTTTCTGGTGTGGGCTTGGGGTGTGGGTTAATCTCCCAGTCTATTGCCATGACCATGGTCTTGCAGCTGGTTGGATATTCCTCGGATGCCGCACACTTTTCAGATTACTGGGTTGGTGGCTTTCTTGAAATAGTGAATAAGGATGGACTCAGGCCAGTGTCTAAGGTCACTCTCTTGAAGTCCCATACAAATTCCTTAGGGGTGTGTGATTCCCCTGCTTCATGGTTTTGATCAGGACTTCATTTTCATTTTGATGCTCCGTGCCTTCAAATCTAGCCCAGAGTAGCTGGACAAACCCATCAGTATCATCTAATTCAGCAGCCCCTTCATTGTGTAGCTGGACTATCCATTCAGCTGCTTCCCCCTCATTCATTCCATCCCCAATTGCTGAGATTAGGTCGTGGTCTGACTGGTACTGGTCTCCATACCAGTCAATGTATGCCCAGACTCGGTTGAGGAAGTTTGCCAACTTCCCTGTGGTCCCATCAAAAGTCACTCTGAATCTTGGCAGTGGCACAGCAGATGGAGGGGCTGGCTGCACTGCTGGAGGTGTGGCTGGGATAGGTGGTGGGGCAGGACTGTTGTTGCACTGCAGCTGACTGCTGTGCTGGAGTTGGATGCTGGGCCAGAGCTGGCTGCTAGGCCAGATCTGGTTGAGGGGCAGAAGCTGGTGGCATGAATGGTGCTGGCATCTTCTACCTCACTATGAAATCCCACCTCCCAAATTCCCAGGCACTAAATGTGGCAGCCCTGAAGCTTCGAAATAAAATATGGCTTCCAAGACCGACATACTGTTCCCTCCAGATTTTGATCTGCCTATGTAAGTCTATTATCTATCTTTTCAATTATTTTCTCTGTTCGTTCTGATTTCTCTTCTATTTTCTGGATCTGTTGTTCATTTTGGGTTATTATTTGTTTAATATTCTCCATTTCATCATCTATATTTTCCATTATTTCCTTCATGTCTTCAAAACTTTTTATTATAGCTTCTTGAAATGTTTGTAGTGTTAATTTCAATTCAGCTTGCGTCATATTCATCTTTTCCTGCTGTAACATGTTATCCACAGATTTTTGAGTTGCTGGACTGGCTGCTGATGCTGAAGATGATGGTACAGATATGCCCCCACCCCCAGTTTGCTTAAATTTGAAGTGCTAGACATTTTGAATGTTCTTAAAATTTCCAAAAAATATAAAAGGGACTGTCAGTGACAGCTTCTAACGCTTCCTCAGCCCCCACCTAAGTATTTTCATACTTTCTATTGTAATCCAGTAAAAAAAGATTGCTTGTTAATCTTCAGATTCTTTAAACATTTATCTTTTCTTCTCTTATTAAATTTGTAATCCACTTAGGCCCACCAAGCCTCACAGTTCAACCACACAAACTCATAAGTCTCCAACAGGGAAGATCAAAAAGGCAGGAGAACAAAAAGAAAGGGGAGATGAAACTTCCTTGCTATTTCCCAGGTTTGGTTTACTTTCTCTGTTTAGTTTTCATATAAATTCAAAGAGCTACTGTGATGACCCAGGGCATGGCACAAAAACAACAAAGTCACAAAAGTAGGTAACATCCCTTTAATACCTCCAATTTGGCCCCCAATGTGCAATTATCATCGGCTGGAGAAAAAACTCTCCGAAGAACAGTTTTTAAAGGGAAGAAATTCAGTCCAAACCCAAAGTACATATAAATTATAATTAAAAACCAACACAAACCACACTGCAGCAATTAATGAGACAAGGCAGGATAAGGAATTGAAGATTTCAAAAGATAATTGTTGTATATGACCAAATATGGCCAAGGAGTGGAGTCAGGTAACAGACTCCACTCCTTGGCTCAGCCACTGGCAGGAGAAATAAAGTCCCATCAGTGGCTGAAGCTTTGGACAGCGCCGGCTTTAAAAGCCAGCGCCTGACGTGACAATGCGGCTTTTTGAACTGAATTTGAATAAAGACTACTTACCGTTCCTGCTGTGTCCTGCAAATGCAAAATGTCCTGCTAACTTAAAGTCATGAACACTCTTCAATATATGCCCCTCAAGCTTGAGGGCATACATAATTTGGCCAAACCCAAGCCAGTCCATCTCACATGGTGCAGTCATTTTTATAAGTAGTAAGCCATTCATCAGCTTTTAGTGCTTCTTTGAGCTTCTCACACAATTCATTTGGAATCTCAGGTTTCTCCTTCCGCTGAGCTCTAATGGTTACCAGGGATGGCCAGCTGCTTTGAGGAGATAATAGGTCTGACCACTTCAGCTTTAACACTGTTGTATTGGGGCAACCTAGACAAAGCATCTGCCATAAAATTCTTCCCCCCAGCGACATAATGCAGAGTGTCGTTGAAATGATTAAAGTGTTGAGCCCAACGGATTTGTTTAGGGGATAGCCTTCAGGGCTTCCAGATTTTTATGGAGGAACAGGACCCGGTTCAGCATGGCTTTCTCTGGGCTTCCCTCCAGGGGAGGTCTTCCCTTTGCCCCATGCCCCTCACCCATCTGAGCCTGACGGGCTTCTTGTCTAGCTCCTCTCACCATTCTGCCTCACCTCAAGCCCAGTGTGGTCTAGTGAGGGAGCCGACGGTAGTCCAGTTTCCTCCAGCTCGCTCCTGCAGTTGGACATTTGATGCTTGGTCCTCATGGTAGACTGCTGTCTCTGGATTGACCATTAAAGTAGAGCTTGCCTAATGTCAGGGCTGCCTCTGTCAATTTCCTAGGAAAGAAAAATCCTTGGCTCCATCGATTTAGAGAAAAGTACTTTTGCTAGGAACAAACCAAAAGCAAGCAGTTTTAGGCAAGCTCTGAGGCAAAGTGTGCAAACACAGCAACTTGAAACAAACTGCACTGCCCAAACCCATTGTAGCTACTTCTTTATGTTGTGCCTTTCAACTTTAAGCAGAGTAGTGAAACAATTCCCAGGGGATAGTTTGGTACTTGTTTGTATGCAAGTTGCATGCTGTGAATTTTTAATTTATGCAACCAAAACAATCATTCCTTTTCTAATGCAGGCAGCCATATTTCCAGGGAAGTTTGTCTACAGCTGAATTCAAAATGAATACTTCAATGTGTTTCCATTGTAAAATGTTTTGTATATCATATTTTCTTGCCCAGCAGTTGTGCACATGACAAGAAGCTTCCTAGAAAACACTCTTGAGACAATACAAGTAAGTGTTTTTGTTTTTAGATTTTCTCCCTGCTAAGCATTTAATTGAATTATTGCAGTATTTAGTGATTGTTGATCAGAAGGGAATAATTGTAGTGGTTTCTTTTTAATTTAACACAATTCTATCATCTGCAGACATGTTATCCAAAGCTATTGCCCAGTTCGAGATAAAATGAAGAGAAATTAATTTTTCAACTTAAGTTTGAACTTACCAGTAAATCTTTGAGTATAGTTTAGATTATATTTTTGTTAATTCACAACTTTTTCTAATCTTGTAAAACTAACATAGTAGTAAGCAAGTTAAATAAATAGCAAGGTAGGAAAAACAAGCACAAAAAGGCAGAAAAAAGGATAGAAAAAAAAGAAAGATACAAAATTTTTTACCCTTAAGAGAACCAGCAAAAAAAACTACACCCAAACTTATGGAACAGGTAACTGGTACTATTGTGTTATGCAATATATGTTTCACATATGTGCTTATGCCCAAAGAATATCCAAATTATACATCTATTAAATGTAAACTATGTGAACTGCTAGAGGAAAAAGTAAGGGATCTAGAGGCAACTCTAGCCAAACTCTAGCCTACGCAAGAAAGCTATGCCCAAATTGAACCAAATAATGAACAAATAACTTCAAGAGGATTTGACTCTGCTGATAAACCCTTGGAGGAAGACAAATAGAGGTTTGTCACACATAGAAGGAAACACAATAATCAAAGAAAGAAGCAGTAAACATTTGGTTGAGTTCATTTGGGTTGAGTTTGATCCTATTACTTTGGAAGACGTGGACAGGATACTGGGGGGGCTTAATGCCACCACTTGTTTGCTGGACCGGTGCCCCTCCTGGCTGGTCTTGGCCACTCGGGAAGTGACACGAGGCTGGTTCCAGGGAATCATAAATGCTTCCTTGAGAGAGGGGCTTTTACCCGCCGCCTTGAAAGAGGCGGTGGTTCGGCCCCTCCTCAAGAAACCGTCCCTGGACCCAGCATTATTATCAAATTATCGTCCGGTCTCCAACCTTCGCTTTGTTGCGAAGGTTGTTGAGAGTGTGGTGGCACGTCAGCTCCCTCAGTACCTGGATGAAGCGAGTTATCTAGACCCCTTCCAATCGGGTTTCAGGCCCGGGCACAGCACGGAGACAGCGTTGGTTGCGTTGGTGGATGATCTCTGGAGGGCCCGGGACAGGGGTTGTTCCTCTGTCCTGGTCCTGTTAGATCTCTCAGCGGCTTTTGATACTGTCGACCACAGTATCTTATTGCGGCGGTTGGAGGGGTTGGGGGTGGGAGGCACCGTGTTGCGGTGGTTCGCCTCCTTCCTCTCCGACTGTTCGCAATTTGTGTTGACGGGGGCAGAGGTCGGCCCCGAGGCCCCTACTGTGTGGGGTGCCCCAGGGGTCGGTGCTCTCGCCCCTGCTGTTCAACATTTATGTGAAGCCGCTGGGTGAGATCATCCGTGGCTTTGGGGTGGAGTTCCATCAGTACGCTGATGATACTCAGCTGTACATCTCCACCCCGGGCCACCCCAACGAAGCCGTCGAAGTGATGACCTGGTGCCTGGAGGCCGTGCGGAGTTGGATGGGTCGTAACAGGCTTCGTCTCAACCCAACCAAAACCGAGTGGCTGTGGTTTCCTGCGCCCAGATACAGCCAGCTTGTTCCTTCGCTGGCCGTGGGGGGAGAGATTTTGACCCCCGTGGAAAGGGCTCGCAATCTGGGTGTCCTCCTGGATGTACGGCTGTCTTTAGAAGATCATATTGCAGCCGTCGCCAGGGGGGCCTTTTGTCAGATTCGTCTGATCCACCAGTTGCGGCCCTTTCTGGATCTGGGCGCACTTCGCACAGTCACTTCCGCCTTCGTCATCTCTCGCTTGGATTATTGCAATGCTCTCTACATGGGGCTCCCCTTGAAGAGTCTCCGGAGGCTGCAGTTGGTTCAGAATGCAGCCGCATGGGTGATCGTGGGTGCCCCTCGGAGTTCCCACGTAACACCGCTTCTCCGCAGGCTGCACTGGCTTCCTGTGGCCTTCCGGATTTGATTCAAGGTGGTACTGACTGTATTTAAAGTGCTCCATGGCTCGGGACCTGGGACCGCCTGCTGCCATCAACAAGTACGCTCCCAGTACGCTCTCACAGGGTTGCCCTCCTTGGGGTGCCGCCGCCTGATCGTTGCCGGCTGGCGGCCCCAAGGGTGCGGGCTTTCTCTGTGGGAGCCCCCTCCCTGTGGAATGATCTCCCCCCGGAGATACGGACCATGACGGACATCCTGACCTTCCAGCGCGCAGTTAAGACCTTATTTTTCCAGCAAGCCGGCCTGGCCCAGTGAATGGTTTATGGGTTTTAATTTAATTTGGTTTTAAATTTTTAAATTTTTAATTTCTTAATTAATCCCGGATTTTTAAATTTCTGTATTTTGCAATTGATGGGATTCAGCCGGATTCGTATATTTAATTTATTTTTAAACTGTATATATTCTGTGTTTTTTAGTAGGCTGTACATCGCCCCGAGTCCCTTTTTGGGAGAGGGAGCGGTATAGAAATTTGATTAAATAAATAAATAAACAAATAAATAACCCCTACTGCCCAATCTAACCCAATCAGAAGCAGCCCCATTAGAACGGAGCAACTGACTTCTCCCCCTAGATGAAATTACATAGATCCACAAACTCTCCCTCAAGAAAATATGCAAACATATAGAAAAGAGACACCATCAAATATTCCTTTTTTAAAAGAATAGAATATAGTAAGTTAGATTAAGTTAGAATTCTTTATTGGCCAAGTGTAATTGGACACACAAGGAATTTGTCTTTGGTGCATATGCTCTCAGTGTACATAAGAAAAAATAAAATAAATTCATGAGGAATCATAAGATACAACATAGTAATAGCCATATGTTACTAATAAGCATCAAATCATATTAGGAAACAAATAAAACAATATAAATTGTAAAGATACAAGCAACATGGTTATAGTCATAAATGGGAAGAGATAGGTAATAGGAAGGATGAGAAGAACAATAGTAATACAGTTTTACTAAGTAGTTTGACAGTGTTGTGGGAATTAGTTGTTTAGCAGAGTGATGGTATTCAGGAAAAACTGTCCTTGTGTCTAGTTGTTCAGGTATGTAGTGCCCTATAGCGTCATTATGAGGGTAGAAGTTGAAACAATTTATGTTTAAGATGTGAGAAGTCTAGATATTTTCACAGCCCTCTTTTTGACTCGTGCTGTATACAGGTCCTCAGTGGAAGGCAGGTTGGTAGCAATTGTTTTTTCTGCAGTTCTAATTATCTGTTAAAATCTGTGTCTGTCTTGTTTGGTTGCAAAGCCAAACCAGACAGTTATAGGGGTGCAGATGACAGACTCAATAATTCCTCTGTAGAACTGAATCAGCATCTCTTTGGGCAGTTTGAGCTTTCTAAGTTGGCGCAGAAAAACATTTGTTATTGTGCTTTTTTATGATGTTTTTTATATTAGATGTCCATTTTAAATCTTGAAATATGATAGAACCTAGAAATTTGAAGGTCTCTACTGTTGATACTCTGTTGTCTAGTATTGTAAGAGGTGGTAGTATACGAGGGTTTCTCCTAAAATCTACCACCATTTCTACGGTTTTGAGTGTATTTAGTTCAAGATTCTCATTCATGCACAGACCCATCTAACACTGGCGACAAAGGTGGGATCCTGAACTGCAGAGAGACCAAAGGATACCTTGTGGGTTTTGGACCCTATTTCTGCTGACCTGAGAAACGATCTCGGCCACCAAGCCGACATGGCACAACTGTCCGATGGCCATCCCTTATGACCCAGCAAAGGAAAAATGGTCATCCTACATGGGCTGTTTCAACCTGCACCTGGAAGTCAACGGACTTCAAGCAGCCCCCGATGCACAGAAAAAGGCACTACTCTTGACATACTGCGACATCAAAATCTATGAAATGGCTGATGCCTTGGTCACAAACGATCTGCAAACTGTGTCCTGGGATGAGCTCCAGCGCGCCCTCTGGGGACACTACGGCCCTTCTCCCTCCTACCTGGCTAGCCGCTACAATTTCTATATGTGGAGACAGAAAGAGAGAGAGACGATCAACATGTTTGTAGCAGACCTGCGGAGTAATCGCTAAAAACTGCAGATTTCCATATACCAAGGGAATGAGCCAGGACCAGATCATCCTGTGGACCAAGGGTCTCGCGTTGCAAAAGAAACTTCTGGCCCGCGAGGATGTTTCGTTCAAAGAGGCCATCAACGAGGCAAGAGCCGCAGAGTCGTCTGACAATTTGGTGGCGCGGATCCACGGGACAGGGAAAGTCCATGCGACTGTGACCAATCTCCACCTGCACCCAAGCGAATCCACCTCCGAACCCAGCAATGACAACGACGGAGACATGCATAAGCTGAAATCCGGTAAGCCAGGCGGAAAATCAGGGAATAAAGAATTGGCGGCTGCAGCAGAAACCACCGCCGTTCAGCATGCCGATTCAGGGACACTCTGTGCCACAGATGTGAGCGCAGAGGCCACATCATGGAAGTATGTCGTGCAGCACAATCGACCAACAAGCAAGGTAGACAAGCAGCGTCGCCCGTGAAACAACTTGGCCACCAAAGAGGAGGGCAGAAGAACACTGGCAGGAAATTCAAAAAGAGAGAAGACGACAGGGAAGAAGTCCATTTCATGTTTGTGGGTTACGTGCAGACCATGGTAAGATGCACCGATGTATTTGAATCTAACAAAATAATAGTCACGGTCACAATCGAGAGCAAGCCCTGCCACATTCAGGTGGACTTGGGCTCCTACATATCTATGATCTTGTGGGACACCCTTAAAAACCTCCAACCCAGGCAGCAGCGCAATCAGTTTGAGAGACTATCACTTTGAGAGACCATCAGGGCTGCTGCATACCAGTTCTGGGGAAGAAGACAGCCCATGTGGGGTATGGCGCATTCCGGGGAGATCTACCATTCACAATAGTAGACCAAAACCTGCCCAGTCTGCTTGGAAGAGAATGGTTCCAACCGCTCCAAATAAACATCACCGGCATCCACGCAACTGAGGCCACCAGGCCCAGCCCTACAGCAGATATCGCGGAATTGGAGAGAGAATTCAACGACATCTTCGATGACAAACTGGGCAAGTATAAGAGGACCCCCATATCATTCAACCTAGACCCCAATATTGCTCCGGTCCACCTCAAACTACAGCGAATCCTGTTCTCCTGCATTGCTATACTGTGGGAGGGGTTTTGTTTGCACTTCTTTAATTGCTGTTTTTAAGTGGGAAAATTTAGTTCCTGCCTAGACCTCTTGCTATTACAAGCCTTTCAATAAAAGTTCCTTTTGGAACAATTTCAGTTTTAAGAGTCCTGTTTTCTTGGGAAGATTAGAGAGGCAAGATCCCTAACCCTAACCCTTTCTTTCCTGCAGCCATCCTCCATTTTATTTCCAATGTCTTTCTCCTGGCTTGGATGTGGACTGGACTTTTCTTCCAACAATAATGATATTTTAAAACAAAAATAGGCTTCATCTTTTTAAATGAAAAATGCAATTTCATTTCACAGACTGGGGCCCAGACATTTCATCTGGATCACAGTGTTGTGACATTAGCTTTCCCATTTCATTGCTCAATTAGTATTCTCTTCATTTGAGTGCTATTAGAGTATCATGGTTAAAGTTGATGAAACCCATAGATGGAAGATGACTGCAAAACAAAGCCTTGCAAAACAAAGCCTTGGTTTATATGCTATACCATAATGTATTTGTTTGGTTTTGGGTTAGTATAAAATGTAGTGCTATGTGACATAGTACCAAACATTTTCTGTAACTCTATAGAAATGATGTTGGATACTACAGTTCAGTTAGAATGCTAAAGTAGAATCAGGAGACTGACATTCAAGTTTAGATTTTTCATAGGATCACTTTAGGCCAGTCAATATCTCATACCTCAATTCATCTCACAATGTGTGGTGAAATATGTTCCTCTGGAGAAAAGTCAGATAGCAATCCAATGAATGGATCAATACTGTAAGTAAGAAATGTAGCTATATTTGTGTCACATGCATTCGAAGTTATTATATGAACATAATGATTTAAGTGAATAAACTGCAGTTTATTACATCTTGGCATTAGTTAATAATCATATTTTTCCAAATTATGCCAAATAAATCTCAAGAATCTCCATCATATATATATGGTGTGTGTGAGAGAGGGAGGGAGAGAGAGGAGGGGAGAGAGGGGGGCTGTGAGTTGGCTGGAAATATAAATTTATTTAATAATTCAAATAAATTATACACACACACTATTGGGGTGGGCTTTAAAAATTTTAGCAAAGGGTTTTCTGCCCAGGTGCTGGGTGGGTGGGGCCAGCCAAGAGTGGGATTTGGGGGTTCTCTGAACTGCACAGAATCTTAGCTAGGAACTCTCTCAAACCCCTGTGAACCCTCAGCAGCTCACCCCGCCTATCTATCTATCATCTCTATCCATCCATCCATCCATCCATCTATACATATGATTTATTTAATAAATCAATTATATATGTATGTATGTGGTATGATTTTATATTCTGTCTGTCTCTGTCTCTCTCATATCTATACAAAGAATAAAACTATAGATATGTTGCATTTGAATCAGTCTGCTTCTAATATTGCTATATTTAGGTTGTTTCTACAGAAATTGATTAATGATATATAAAGGCATAGGTCTCTCTAATGGTAGTTTAATACTCTGACGATGTCAGCAGAGGCTGATGGAAGCTTAGTAAGTATATATAATTAGTTCCGGAGATTGCAAGTTGTCTGTTTCTTCTCTTACACACACACACACACACCACACATATATATAGTCATATAGCCACATCACCCCCCACACACATATATATATGTGATTATGAACGTATTATGGAATTACTTTACTATAGTTTGTTGGCAGTTATGACAGGTTACGAGGAGGAGGAGGAAGAAGAGGAAGAGGAAGAAGTAGTAGCTGTTAATACGTCACCTCCTCCCTTAGCAGTGAATTAGCTTTTGCCTAGATGGCTATTGTCTCGGGCTCTTTATATGCAGCAAAATGGGATGGAAGCAGGGTGGGATACAATTTTTTTTTACTACTGGTTCTGTGGGCATGGCTTGGTGGGCATGGCAAGGGAAGGATACTGTTAAATCTCCAGGCTGAGGTGGTATTTGCCGGTTCTCTGAACTACTCAAAATTTCCACTACCGGTTCTCCAGAACTGGTCAGAACTTGCTGAATACCACCTCTGGATGGAAGTTGTAAAACTATATGACTTTGAAAAAAAATACAATAATGATAAAGATAAGCCTTTCTGGGGATATTTTGTAGGGCAGTGCATACTTTGAAAAAGATTAGAAAGAAGTACTTCAGATTTTACAACAGCAAAGCACCTCTCTACTAGTCATCAAGCAGCCTATCTTATTGAGGCTTATGCTTGAAGTTTGAAAAAGTAGAATGACATTTCTGCTTAAAGAGTTGCTAAATGAATAGAAGTATTTCTTCCAAATCATTTATGAAACCTGTAAAGCACTAAAAATGTAGGTCATATTGAAATGTTAATTCCATTCTAAGCTTTGTGTTCTGATAGATTTTTGGCAGATATCTCTTTGTATCTCTTACACACTAATGCAGAAAATGGTCAAATGGTCTTCCTTTTATTTAGTTTTATTTAATGATATTTTGATATGATAAAACTATCTCCTGAGCTCTTACAAGGCAAACAATATACTGAGAACAAGTGAAATTTTAAAACCACATTTATTTTAATACAAAATGTGTTGCATCATTACAGAAGTAACCTTAACTGTGTATCTTCACATGCATGGATCATATCTCCATTTAATTGTAAACTTATACTGATTTCCAATACTGTTGGAATATCTTGGTAGAAATTTTCCCTTTTGTGCTTTTTCAATTAGTGCTCTATAGCTACTTTATTTTTGGACTGCTAATGAGATGGGATTGAAAATTGTGCTTTACATACACAGTATATGCATCAAAGTTGCAAATATATTGTGATCTCAAATATTAGATGCACTTGGTCGCACATTAATGCTGTGCAATTTCTAAATAAGGTGTTAATCATTCTTATGATAAAATAGAAGCATCACACAGTAATAAACCTTAGCACATGACCTGAAAAACTGTAATAGGAAAGTAATTTTTCATTGTCCCAGATTGAATTTATATGCATTTTGATAGATGCTTTAAAATACCAAGCACTTTATTAGTTAAAGTACTTCTTACACAGTACAACCAAAATATTTTTATTTATAACACCTAATAGCATATAGCATCTACACTTTAAGTGTATGTACAAATTCAACAAAATATCTACATATAAAAGCTTACTTAAAATTAAACTTGATGCAAGTTATGAAAAACCAGTTGATTGGCAAATGAAACTGGGCATTTTTCAACCAAAGGTTGTTATATAACATTTTATATTTGGAGGTAAACCTTTTTAATGATAATTTTGTGCGTGCATGTGTGTGTTTATGAGAGGGAATTTGCAATTAATATGAGGCCATTTAAATAAAATTAAACTTAGCATTTATTAAATGATTTAACTCTTTTGTAGGATTCTATACCCTGTTTCATGCCAAGCACTCTATTAAAAGCTATATTCTGATTTTCTGACTGAGAGATAAATATGCTGTTGTGAGGATGCTGTATTAACATATTATTTTGAGAATTTACATTAGCAAAATATACTAATGCAGCATTTTTTATGTCACATAAGATCATAAAAATGCAAGTTGTATTTTATAGTTCATCTCCATAAATAAAGAAATCTCAATGAGTTTTAATGTAACTTAAATACAAACCGTTCCTAATCAAACCAACATATCTGGGTATTTGAAAGTGATTAAATTACTTTGGCAATTAATTGCACACTGTTAAGTCAACTGAGTTGGACAAAATACATTGGGAACATTCCTGCAAGTATTCTTTCTGCATTTGTTTGGTGTTTGCTTAAATACCACCATGTTTATACCATGTTTAGAAAGCTTCCTGGTGGATGATACCAGTTATAGTACATAATGAAATGCACGTTATTTGAAGGTACTGAATATATTTTGCCATGTATACTTCTGGTCTAACTTTTTATAATTTGAAAATTTTACATCCATAAATGTACAACTCCAAAATGAATTATAACGAAAGAAAACATAAAACCCAATGGGTACTAAATTTCAAAAAATAGAACACTGTGGTGCAGTAATACTTCGTAATTAAAAAGCCTATAAAATAAGAGAAACAAAAAGCCGGTATCAGAATCTCAGTTAGCATCAGAAAATGTAAGTGTCATACTTAGTCATTTTCAATCATATACTGTACATCCTGTTCCTAACGGTCTTGCAAGAGACATAATGACATTAAGCTAGACATTGTCACCAATTTCACAGCAATGTCCACAAAGACATTGAAGTTCTATATAATACTACTATAACACTCTCACAATGGGAATGGACTTGAGGGATTTAGTTGAAGACTGTTTAACCAATTATGAAAAACCATTTTCACTGGCATAACTGATTTTTTTTATATATATGCAACACTTTGCATGCATTATACTGCATTTGCAGTATTAACTGATGTTCCTCATCTTAACATCTTTATAAACAAATGCTGTGTAAAATGCTTCAAGTTTTGCATTCTGATTTAGATTTACTTTTGTTATAAATTCTAGCAGTTTCATCTATATGCACTTATAGGAAAAAAAAACACTTCGTTGGTTAGAATATTTGTTTCTTTTCTTATCTGTAATTAGGGGAACAAATATAAGATGATGTAGATGTTGATATGGAATAGTTTCTTTAATTAGACAAATGAATTCATTGCATTAACTGGGGAAGGAGCTTCCGAACTTTCATTTCCTTCTGCAGATTCTTTCTCTTTTTTCCCACTATATTGTCCAATAAAGGAGCCATCCTCATTGAACTGGCCATTGACTCCTTCTCCATAATCAACTAAACTATCATCACTATCTTCTTTTTTCACAGTCCTGTCCGAGGGTGACCTGCTTCCTTTTTTCAGAGGTTTGTGATCATCTGCGTCACTGGAAAAAAATAAAAATAAAGGAGCCATCTTTTAGAAACAATTACAACATATATATTTTCTATAGTTAACTAAGAAATAAATGATGCATACTGATTTTGGCCAACATTTAGTTTTTGCTGGATAAACACAAATTGTTAGAGTGCAATTGGCATGAATACATGGTACAATCCAGTAGCAGAACAAATTTTGTACCAGAATAAAAAAATTGCAAGCATTAGATATGGCCTTTCGGTCTTCAAATATAAAAGCTATGGTGTGCATTGAAATTAGTTTGTTAAATTTCTTAATTTTCTTCATATGAATTAGATATGAATTTGATTATATGAAAACATTGATTCCTTCAAAAATATATATTAGGAAAATAAAATAAATAATATGTTCTGATTGGAGTAATTTGTAATGTTATACATACCAGGGTTGAAATATTTAACCTTACCTTTTAAGAGACATGTATATTTCATTAAAACGGTACCGAAGAAACAAATGAAAATAGCCTAAGAAGAAAAGCAGACTCTATATCCTGACAGTGATCAATATTTAATTGAATGAGAATCAGAACTCAATCATACATTTAAATGTTTCTACAGAATGAATAAATAGTTTTATAAATAGTTTTTGCCAGGTATAGATGTTATCTAAAGCTACTGGAGAAAGTGCACAATTATATAAAAATATATATTTTGCTGTTCTGCTGAAATGATAACAACATTGCAGTTCCCAATTTTAATAATTAGCTATGCAGGAATTGTTAATAATGTGTCATTCAGGTACACAAGGTTCTTACCTTACTCCAAAGCAAGTAATGCACCACATATTTATGTTGTATGGGAACAGTGATCTCTTGGTTACATTATTTTAACAGATACAATTTGTGTACTATCTTAACAATGTAGAATTCATTTATATAGAAATAGACTCCTTGCTATTTTATATACTAAAGTGTATCAAATAAACATGGTGAATATTTGACTGGTTTTATACCTTTATTTTCATTCTATTTCTATAAAAAGTTACACACTATTGTCTATGGTAGGACTTTCTTTTTTTAACTGGTAGCTGTCAGCCATAGATTCTCCATGTCTGCTATCAGCTCTTATAGAAACGGGGAGGGGGTCTTGGGCATTTGGGATGGAGAAGCGAACTGGTGTGTAGTAGTCCCATGAGAACTGGAAGGCAGGTTTGTACTCATGAATTACGGTGCCGATGAGTGGAGTTGTATACACTCTGTCAAGATCAACCATCCGGAGACTCCAAATGCACAAAATACCAAATACACAAAAAGAGGAGCTTTCCCACAACATCATGCTGAACACTGATTGGAATCTCAATGCTGGACTCTGGGGGGAGAGATTTAGGTGTCTTTCAATGTGTAAACTTCATGTGTTTTGAATCAGATCTGGCCTCGCTTTCCAAGGAGGCCCACCCTGTGAGAGCGCACTGGCCAACGGGAGGCCATGGAGTGTTTTGAAGATGACCACCAACACCTTGAATCGCACCCGGAAGGCCACCGGCCTATTTGATGAATTCACAAGAGTAGGATGAACTTTATGGATAAGAATTTGTAGCGGGGATTCATCCACCAGCTAGACTGCTGGTGACCAGTTGTTCTGGATAGCCAGCAGCAGGTGCAGACGGCTGAGGAGAGCGAGGACTCCAATGAGGGGTCAGGACCATTAAGGAGTGGACTGCTGCCTTCAGAGATTGTGGGAGCTGGCAGCAGTGATGAGGAGGATCCAGAGGAGCCTGTGCCAAGTGCATGTGCACAAAGGATTGCTCGGAGGAAAGAACAGTTACAATAGCATGGGTGACTCGAGAGTAAGGCTGCAAGGTAATGGCCCCTCCTTCAAGAAGATAAAAGCCAGCTGTGAAACTAACCTTTGCAGAAGGCAAAGAAGTTTTGAACTCGGCCTCGTGGACATTACAGTTGGTATTTGAAGACTCTTGTAAACTATTTCCTATCTGGTTTTTTTTTTCAGACTTGAAAAAACTTGGCAAGGCTCTTTCTTGTTGGAGCTAATTAGTTGGAAGCACCAATGGTGGGACATAGAGATTGAATAACATGGTAAAACAGTACTTGAAGTACTACGTGAACTACCAGCAGTCCAATTGGCCTGACCTTCTGTCATTCGCAGAGGTTGCTTACAATAATGCTGTTCACAGTAGCACCTTTTCAAGGTAGTAAGCAGTATGGACTTTGTCCCAATGCCGGAATACCCAAGGGACCCCCACTCTCCTTAATCAGTTTGACTGGCTGGATGTCGATACTGAAAGCGTCATGGGAAAATATCAAGAAAGCGCTAGCTAAGGTGGCGCAGACCTATATGGAACAGGTAGACAAACAGTGAGCCCCATAACACCCATTCCAAGTGGGAGGAAGGTCTACCTATCCACAAAATACTTAAAGCTAAAGCTTCCCAACAAGAAGCTGGGACATAAATTCATGGGGCCATTCCCCATAGTAAAGATCATCAACCTGGTCACAGTGCAACTCCCTGGCTATTGGGGAGAATACACCAGTGTTTCATACCAGCCTCTTAAAGCCTGCGGTCGGGTCAACCCTGAGAGCACCTGTTAGAATTTGCAGCAGAATTCAAATCCAGAAAACACACAGAAGACTGACTCAGCAGGATCCATTAAACTTCTTTTTATATAAAATAAGTAAATGTACAATACCAGTAGTTTCTTCCAACGTGGAAAGGTTACAAGCAAACACGCTTTGTGCTTGAAATGGAAAAGAATGAAACTTTGATTTTGGATTTTACCGATTAAATTGATAGATCTTTACAGAAATGACTTTTTCATATTATTATGGAAAAACAAAAAGTTGTGATTTGATGTTGGTGTCTTATTTTACTGGAACAGAGAGTCGAAAGTCAATGTTTCTTTTTTCCTTTTCTTATTCTCCCTTACCCCTCTTCCTTCCCACTATTTTCCTATTTACCTTCATATTTTGTATCTTATTTTATAACCCAATAAAAATGTTAAACTGACAAGAATGTGCTGATTTAATCAGCAGCTGCTCTGTATTGTTTGTATTGAAAACATCTAACAAAGTATAATTTCAAGCTGAGGTTATCTTTAAAAGCCAAACTACAAATCACTTTGATCAAATTTATAGTTTGTTTAGATTTAATTCTCTCTTTAAACAAGAAAACAAGTGGTGAATGGTGAAATAAAAGCTGAAGTTATACAGCTGAGATTTCCAGACCATTTCATTCTTTTCTCAGGACAGGTAACATCTGCAGCAAATAGGAACTTCGAGGAAAGAGCAGTGTGTGTGTGGGCAAGGGAACAGATCAGCAAGAAATTGATAAGTCACACTTTATACAACCCCAACTTGTGTTGTTTTCATTCTCACTGGGGTGTTTTGTTAAAAATACGCTATTTTAAATACAATTAATATTAAGATCCACGTTTTAGTTTAACACTAAATAACAGCACAATCCAAGGCAAGTTTATTCAGAAGGAAGCCCAGTTACATCCAGTGAAGTTTAAACATTAAATGGGTTAAGTTTAAGATTTCAGCTCTATTTGATTTTAAATGAGTAAATATTGTGGAAAAGGGCATCTAATTTAATCTTATATATGGATAGATCTTTCATTTTTCCTATTCCCAATTAGTCATAGTGTTAAATAAGCTATTTCTAGGATATTTAAACTAAAATAGATATTTTAAAATGTTAGCCCTTATCCTCCCAGCACGAATCAGTGGAGTTCTAGGAATTTTTAATAATAGGGGGGCAACCTTTGAGGCTTTAAATGTTGAGTATTCCTGCATATTCTGTAATATTAAAAAAGCTAAATATCTCAACTTAATTATAACTTGCTAAATTGACCGCTTAAAATGCCAATTCATTTCTGACTTCAATCAAATAGTAAAAAAGCTCTTTTCATGTCAAATATAGAACAACCCTGAAACATAGACAATAGAAAGCATATCTCAATCTTGTGAAAGAAGTGCATTTGGAAGATTTCCTTTTTTGATGAATTTCTATTAAAGAAAAAATGTTGTACATAATTGAAGTTTTATTTTTAGTGATATGTGAGGAAAAAATCCACCACATTAATATCTTAGTAGTTCTTGATTGGCTATCAAAACTCAAACAAAAGCTTGTTCCCTCGCTGACCATAGGGGGAGAGGTACTGACCCCTGTGGAAAGAGCGCGCAATTTGGGTGTCCTCCTGGATGTACGGCTGTCCTTGGAAGAACATATTGCAGCCGTCGCCAGGGGGGCTTTTTATAAGATTCGTTTGATCTACCAGTTGCGGCCCTTTCTGGATCTGGACGCACTTCGCACAGTCACTTCCGCCCTCGTTATCTCCCGCTTGGACTACTGCAACGCTCTCTACATGGGGCTCCCCTTGAAGAGTCTCCGGAGGTTACAGTTAGTCCAGAATGCAGCCGCACGGATGATTATGGGCGCCCCCAAGGACACCCACATAACACCACTTCTCCGCAGACTGCACTGGCTTCCTGTGGCCTTCCGGATTCGATTCAAGGTGGTACTATTAGTATTTAAAGTGCTCCATGGCTCGGGACCTGGCTACTTATGGGACCGCCTTCTGCCACAAACAACCTCCCGCCGCCCAGTACGCTCCCACAGGGTCGCCCTACTTGGGATACCGCCACCTGATCGTTGTCGGCTGGCGACCCCAAGATTACGTGCTTTCTCTGTGGGAGCCCCCTCCCTTTGGAACTATCTCCCCCCGGAGATACGAGACACATCGGACATCCTAACCTTCCGGCGTGCAGTCAAGACCTTACTTTTTAAGCAGGCCGGCCTAGCCAATTAAAGGTTTTCTGAGATTTTTAAATTTTAGATTCAAATAAGACTTTTAATTCTATTTGATGGGACTCAATCATTTACTTATTTATTTTACCCATTTATCCTATTTTCATCTATCTATATACAATTCTGAGTTAATTACTGTTACTGTTGACTGTATCTTTATATGTTTAGACTGTACACCGCCCCGAGTCCCTTTTGGGAGAGGGAGCGGTATAAAAATACGATAAATAAATAAAATAAATAAAATAAATAAAAAAGTAAGCATCAAACCAAAAAAATATAATAATATTCATTATTAATTCATTGACATTTAAGATTATTTGGTTTAGTCGTTAAGGTGCTGGTCTAGGAACCAGAAACTGTCAGTCCTCATCCCATTTTAGGTATGAAAACTGGCTCGATGATTTTATCTTCTCAGCCCAACCCAGGGCTGTTGTGGGAAAAATAGGATGAAGGAGCATTATGTATGTTTGCTCTCTTGAGTTATTTATAAACAATAATAGGCAGAATAAAAATCAAGTAAATCAAATTAATTATGTCCCTATGTGTATCCTATCACAATGCTTCTCATTCTCAGCAACTTGAATACATAGAGACATTAACTTCCAGAATTCCACAGCCAAGTATGTTGGGTAATTCTAGAAGTTGAAATTCACGCAATTTAAAATTGCTAAGATTGCAAAACAATGTCCATCACATAGAAAGGGCAGAATGGGTAAGAATGTAGGTACTATAAAAGTCTGAAATAAGAACATCTGATTGTTTAAATGGACATAGGTCTAAGCCACATCTCAACACTTGCTGCACTATCCATAATATTTCTTATCAAATAGCTAGATTTTAATTATAATGCTCTGTCATAAACTAAATCCATGCCTATGATGTTATGTTCATCATCTATCTCTTAAAACTGTAACAGATAACAAAAATTTCAATTCAGTAAATGCACTCAGCACTCAAATTTTCATTCAAATTTCTACAAAAGACTTGAATTCCTTTTCAGTGCTCTTCAACTCTGACCCAGCTCTACTCACTCCTTCATTGAAAAGCCCAGCAAGTGGGACAGGGAAAACAGACTTCTTTTGTTCAGTTTTTTCCTTTCAGTTTTCTATTGAGGTAAATAAGTGAAGCTCAGCCAGCCTTTAGAGGTTCTGAAGAAAGCAATGCAGCTAGCCTAAATATTCGCTCACATCAACATAGAACAGTATCATGGAGCTTGAAGGACATCATGTTAGTCTTGCATTTCAAGGTTAATTGATAAAGTGGTATTTACACACATAATTCTCAGCATCAATCATATTTGATGAAAAATACATTTTAAATTACATCTTGATATTTTAAAATCTGCATGCAAATCTTAATGCATACAGATGCATTAAATACACATATTTAATCTGTGCTGTATATAAATTGTGACCTGTATATTCTTTTTTCAGCTTACACAGCTAAAAAACAGACCTAATTGTGCAGATTTTAGTTGAATTTTATTAGCTTAATAATGAAACTAAAGCTTTAAGCCCCATCATCTTTTCTTAATGTTACTTGTTCTTACATTCTATCCTCTCAATTGCAGTATACATTTAAAATCTGGCAATTTAAAATAATTATAATATGCTAACTCAAAGAGTGAGAATTCAATATGGATTTATTACTTATTTGGTCTGCTGAATATGTAATTTGATATGCTTAATAAGCTCAAATGGAGACTTTTGGGGATGTCTAAAACTCAACTATGTTTCAAATAAACTGAAAGAAGCCACATCCTTTGAATTTTGATTATAATCAAACATTCTGAAATATATTTGTGTTTAGAAAAGTAAACATCATAAATTGTAAATAATCACCATAATGTGTAATTTATTTCATATCTGCATAGAAAACATAGCAAGTATGTTTTCATAGGGTAGCTCCCTTCTTCCTACCTAACTACCTACCTACCTATCACCTACCTAGATTGGCACACAGACAGACAGAAAATAGATTTTTCAAAATTCCAAAGTTCAACAAGTGCTTTAATTTTGCAAACAAAGCTTTGAGAGGCTCAGGCTTTTCATTTACATAAATGTTCTAAAAACACAATTTATGGACTACAAATAAAAACCTTTTTCTAACAGTGACCACAGCATGATTGACTTTTGTCTCAATTTATATCCCTGAAAACAGGGTCATATTGACAGGACTCCAAATTATAACTTTAAAATAGCCAACTATGATCTCATAGCTGCCGACCTCTCATCTCTTGATTGGTACATTCTATTCACTGGCTGTAATGCTACTGAAGACCTTCATAAATTTTTTTTTTTGCTCCAATTCAAGAGAGTCATTAAACTACAGTATATATACTAATAGTAACCCCCAAAGCCAGAAAAAATAAATTACCCATAACAATAAGGAAGCACCGATCCCCCAAAAATCTCTTTGGCAAAAAAACCAAACTTTAAAAGCCGCTATAAAACACTATGCCATCAGATAAAGGCAGAATGCACCAGTTACTATTGCAAACAAGAGAAAAAGCTGTTACACACAGAATCCACTCGCGCCTTCTATAATTTCATAAATACCAAACTTAAAAGACTCAAAAACCATGCCACCCTAAAAGGGCCTAACCAGAAAGACTATAATGATGAATCCGTTAAGGCCAATATTTTCAACACATTCTTCAGTTCAGTCTTTGTCAACAGCAATGGCTCATGCCCCACATTTCCTAATTGTATCACAACTAATTGCAACGATCTGCTGCATATTGATTTTACAGAAAATAACGTTGAAAAGGCACTACACAAACTAAAACCATCTCTTCTTGAAAAAGAAGGCACATAATAGCCAAACCACTAAGCACATTCTACAAGGTATATTTTAGAACCAGCTCTTTGCCCGACCTATGGTCATTAGCCACAGTTATTCATTCCCATCTTCAAAACAGGAGACCCCAGATTTCCGGTTTGAGTTTCTTTGGTGACAGACCGAAATCCGCGATCGTGTGCGGTTTCGATCCATGCTCGCCACTGGTGCGCCCCGAGCCAGCTGGTTTCAGGGCTAAGCCACCCCATAGAGATGGTGAAGAGGGGGGAGACCGCCAGTAGGGTTGAGGAGAATTGCATCTCTCATCCCCAGCTGGCCATTACTCCCATTCCCGAAGGTGGTTGTAGTGGTGGTCAGAAATTGCCACCTCAAAGAAGAACTCGACCGGAAAAGAATATGCAGGAGGAAGATAAGAAGAAAAAGTTTTGGCTGACCAGGTCGAACTGAAAAAGCAACAACACAAGGTATCCTAGAATTTGAACTATAAAGAATAACATTGTTCCCAAAGAGGACTTTGAAGCGGTGAATGACAGAGGGAAGGGAAAGGATTTGTTTTTTTTTCCTTCCCCATATTGACAACTAAAAGATTTAAATAAGAAACTGACAAAAATCCACTTTGACATTAACAGGCATTTAAGCTGAAAATAAAATGTCAAAGGGATAATAAAGACTTCTGGATTTTCAAAAACTTTTAAAAGAAGGAGAGAAAAGGAAAAAACAAAAGGGTGGGATCTGGAAATATGGAGGAGATCACCTGGAAATAAAAGGATTTAACAGTGAAACTTTAATAAGATTCCTAAAAGATACATTCTAACTGAAACTTTGAACAAGATAATAGAACCCCAGGAAGAGAAAGTGGAAAAAAGAAGCAAGAAGAAACAGCTTTGGATTATTTGGTGATTCTAGCACAAGACCCAGGAGGTCACAAGATTAGAACTCAGAAGGTCATCACACAGCCCATTACCCAAGTCGTTACAACACAGGAGGCGGATAGACACACAGCCAATACCTCAGCCACATGTTCTTAAGAAAAAGCCAGCCAATCTGCAAACATCAACTCCATCAACCAATCAAGAAATGACAACACAGCCAACCTCCCCACCAGTATATATAGGGAGACAGCAGCTCAGATCACACTTTGCTCGCACAAAGCCGAAAGCACCAGCCTGAAGATGGCGAGTGGGATCTCGTTGAAATATTGCCCAGATAGTCTCAATCTTACACGGGAAAAGACCCGAACACACCAGATAGATAGATAGATAGATAGATAGATAGATAGATAGATAGATAGATAGATAGATAGATAGACAGACACATACATACATACATACACACACACACACACACACACGCACACACACTTTCTCTTTAAGAACTTAGTGTGTATTTTAAGAATGTATCAAGAAGAATTCGACTGGAAGTTATGTGTTATATTGAATGTATAATTGTAAAGGCATAAATTGAAGTTTAAATAAGACTTGAATGGACAAAAAATAAAAAAAGTGTCATACTCCAATCAGTAACTACAGGGGAAAATTTTGTTTAATGAGAAAAGAAAATATGAAATTGAAACAGGACAGATCAAAGTATAAATATAATAATTAGATATTGAAACTTAGAAAAAGATATATATAATTGAATTTAGAAAGGAATGAGATAATTAAGGTTGAGAAAACTAAGGGAAGGGAAAAATTATTGAGAAAATGTTAAAATAGTAATAAGACATGAAATAGAACACAAAGATGAATATGAAATTGAGTTTGTGTCTGTATGGAGAAGTGATAACTTGGGATCATGCTATTCTCAAAAAAAGATATTTTATTTATATTATGTTTTGTGAAAACCCAAATAAATCTTTTACAAAAAAAAAAGGGAGACCCCAGTTAAAAATTACAGACCAATCTCATTATGTTGATTGGACTCAATCATCAACCAATCCATTACCCTCCACTTAGAGACAAACAACCTACTCTCTAACAAACAATTTGGTTTCAGGAAAAATTTGTCCTGTAATCTACAACTCCTACACTAGAGATGTCAGCTCTGAGATCAGGTGCCACAAGAATGTGAACAATGAAGGGAGTTGAACAAGGTTATTTAGTATGTCGCATTAAAAAATTCCAGCTGCAGTTAATTGATTCTCTTGATTTATGAAGTATAGTAAGTGGGAGGACTTTGTGACACGCACTGGGAATGAGTTTCAGTTTTGGAAATTACCATAGACGTACCAGAGCTGTTCCTAATAAATCAATTGGAGATTATGCTTGTCTTGGAGTGATTGATTACTATGGATAATTTCTGGATGCCTAACATTTATTTCCAAAACTCAAATTTTCTTTTCTGAAGGGGTTTGAGCTGATACCCTGGAGATTTTTTCCCAGAGATGGAGAAAGATCAACAATCAGCTGGCATTGACGATGAACAGGAGGGGGCTTGTGGGGGGCTTCCCTCCGGAGCACTAGCTGGAGCTGTCAGCCCGTTTGGAGGAGATGATGGGTGCCTTCAGAAGGGCAGTAGAGGAAAAAGATCTGGGAGCCAGGCCAAAGCTTTTCAATTCGAACAAATGTTACAACCCAGATTTAACCAGACTGTCTGAAGAAAAGTCTTCCTCCATGCATAAACTATTGAACCAGATTGGAGGGAAGAGAGACAATTTGGGTCAGAATTCTCTGAAGATGACATCCTCAAGGGTTATTCTGGGAGTCCATCAATGGCGGATTTACCACAACAGTTCCAGACTTTAACAGTGACAGGCTTGGTCTCACAGCCTGCTTGGACAAGTGGAAGCCTGAGACAATCCATTTTCTCTTATCCAAGTATCATGAGGGACGAGGAGATTACACAGATGCCAGTTGGAGAGGCCCAGCAAGAGGCATTGACTGATAGAGGTATGTTGCAGCCTCCAAGGCAATCCCTTCATTTCCCAAAAGGAAGATTACCCCCTACAGAGAGTATCCCTCCATGGTGGGGATTTTATCCAGGCCAGGGTTGGATTCAGTGCCAATGGCAGCCAGCACCAACAAAGTCCTGGTCTGAAGGGGGGGTTGCCCAGACAACAGACAGCAGTCACTTCCCCTCTACCTGGGCAGGGAATCAGGCCACACCCATCTTTCTCATGGCAGCCACAATTGCAACCCCAACCTGGAGCAAGGCTGCAGGGACCCCTATTCCAGAGAGGCACAACCCAGCCAGGCTTCAAGAGCCCTGCCCAGCCTAGATACGCTGCCTGCCCAGCTCCTTTCATTCCAGTTCAACCTGCAAGTGCCTGGCATGTACTATCTCCCCAACCACGACCCAGGCCGGACCAAATACCATTTAAGGCCGTATTCTATGGCTGCCATGAACATTTCAATTACTTCCTCACTCGAATCCGATCCCATATAGAACAATTTGGGGATCAATACGCCACAGAGCGCAATTTGGTTATGGCATAACAGATGGATGAATGAAGGGGATGCTTCAGACTGGGTGGCCCAACTACACAACAAACAAGCCCCTGAATTACACAATGTCAATGGATTTATTCGATTATTAAGGCTCAGATTTGAAAATCCAGACAGGGTGGCAGAGAATGAAGAAAAGTTAATGGAAATGAGACAAGGCAAGCGACCCCTGTCAGACTTAATTTGGGACTTAAGAAGGGTCGCAAACAACCTCATGGATTGGCCTGAATGACTTTACACTACTTTAAAAACGCCATTGATCCAGAAGTAAAGAAGGCCTGTGACATTAGGGGAATACCAGAGACCTTGCAAGTATGGTATGCCGCCTCCCTCAGCTTAGACCACAGCATCAACCCACAGAGAAAACCCCTTCTGGCAGCCCCACCTAAGCGAATTATGGCTAGGAGATCGCTGACCAAACCAGCCGAAGCTGCTCGTACCCAACCCAATAGGATGCTGAAATGTTACCACTGTGGCCAAGATGGCCATAGAGCAGCCGACTGTCTGGCCCCTGCTCCTGTATCATAAGCACCACAGTCGAAGTCTAGTATGGCTGGTAGAGGTTGGAAAAGTCAAGGAAGGCCTCCGGACATTAGCCGGTTTGCTAGACACAGCTGGGAAAGTCCCTTCTATGCAGATGGGAGCAACGGACCACCGGACCGACACTATGTCCCCGGGAACCTGACTGGTGAAGACAATCCAATGGTGAGTGATCCCATCATATTTTTTTACAGTCAAGGTCAAGTTAGTGGTAGCGAACATGGGGGAAGCTGGGAAGCTGTCATTGATACTAGGTGCTCTAGATGCCTTTTTGGACTCCTTATCGTTGAACAATTTGGCATAAAGACTAACCCACTAAAACACCCAATCAGATTTGAACAAGTGGATGGGACATTAATTGGGGGGGGAACCCCAGTCACCCAAATGACAGAATTGATCAAGATGGAATTAGGGCCCCATCGCGAACTCATACACTTCATAGTGGCCCCCAGGATGTCAGAATCAATCATATTGGATCTTGCTTGGCTAGACAAATGGGCCCCTACAATCAAATGGGAAGATGGATTCAGGAAAATCCTCATTGGACCGGGCCCATTGCCCCCTCTGCCTCCCACAACAGAACCACCAGTCAACTTGAAACCCACCCGAGCCAGCATCCATAGCATCCCACCATCTACCAGATAACCTCCAATTAACCAACCAATACAAAGACTTGGCTGAAGCATTCAGTGAAGAAAAGTATAATCCCCATCGAGCCACTGATTGCGCCATAGAATTAGAACCTGGGGCAAAACTACCAAAACCAAAGATGTATTCCATGACACCTGCTGAAATGACTGAATTAAGGAAATTCATCGACCAAAATTTGGACCAAGGTTTTATTGGACTAGAATCGGCAAAGCATCTCTGATTAGATTCTAGTAGTGAACAGAATCTAATCAGAGATGCTTTGCCGATTCTTGTTGATTTGTTTTATTTATATTTCTTTATTTTGTGTTGCTGCATTGTATTGACATGTGTGTCCCTTCTTGAGCACAGCCCAGAAGCTTTTGTACTTCTTTGCAACAAAAATTACTGACCTCTGGCTTTGCTCTACTTTTCAAATGTGCTACCACTGTCGCTTTCTAGGTGCTGGCCAGTGGTGGGATTCAAATTTTTTTGCTACCGGTTCTGTGGGTGTGGCTTGGTGGGCGTAGGTAGCAGGGGAAGGACACTGTAAAATCCCCCAGTCAGAAGTGACATTTGCTGGTTCTCAAAACTACTCAAAATTTCTGCTACCGGTTCTTCAGAACTGGTCAGAACCTGCTGAATACCACCTCTGATGCCGGCCCCACAGGTCCATCCCATTGAGTCTGCTGCACCAGAGGGATCTGCCCAAGCAAGTCTAAGCGGAGCAGAGGGGAAAGGGTGCAAGCCGTTTCCCACCCACTCACGCCCCCTAACCCCAATTGTACCTCCATGCACATGCACCCCTTGCCAAGCTACAGAAGGCTGTGGGGGGTTTTCCCAGACCCCGGAGTGAGTGGGTGGGTGGGATGAAAGACACAAAATTCACCAGTATTTCCAGCGGCATTATGTAGGACATGTTCTGCTTAAGGTATGGATAAAATTTAAACAGCAAAATTACATAAAGACCCCAGCATGGCTCTCAATACTAGAAGCATTACTACATCCAAATTTATGAACCTGGGGAATTACTAAATGAAAGAATTACAAAGAATTACTAAATGCAAAAGGGGAACTAAAATCCAGACAAGAACTGAAAGAAGAAGAAGAATCATGATGTAAGTAAGATAAGAAAGAATGAGACATACAGAGAGAATTGATGACATTAAGCAATTAGGAGAATGTATAATTATCTAGTAGAATATAAAATGGAGGAGGATCAAGTTAAAGAAGTAATGATAGTATGGGTTAAGAATTTAGGTTACAATATTGAATTAAACAATTGGCAAAAGTTATGGGAAAGAAATAGAAAATTAACACTTGCAACTTCCTATAAAGAAAACCAATACAAAACGTTTTACAGATGGCACCTCCCTCCAACAAGACTGGCCAAAATAAGTAAAATATATTATCGCAATGTTGGAAATGCAACATGGAGATAGGGACCTACTATTACATGTGGTGAAAATGTGTAAAAGCATTGTATAGGTGGCAAATAAAGATATTAATGCAAGAGATGGTTAGCCAAAAAATAGAGTTTAGACCAGAAATGTTCCTATTGGGAATTATAGATGAGAAATATAGTAAAGGAACAATATACTTAATTTTGCACATAACAACTGCTGCCAGACTGGTGTATGCCCAAAGCTGGAAGAATGAAGATACTCCTATAGAAAGCGAAATAATAAGGAAAATATTAATCTGTGTAGAAATGGACAGACTAACTCTAAAAATTAAGAATAAGGGTGAGACAGAGTACTATGAAGTCTGGAGTAAAAGGTATCAGTGGCTGGAGTCGAGGAAAAGAAGAAACTGTTGATGCTTTAATGAAAGTTAAAGTTTTGTAAGTTACAGAAAATGAAATATAATGGACAAATATGATATGAATAAAAATATTACAAGGAGAAAAAGGAGATGGAAAAGAAGCTAGGTTGTAAATATATATATATATATATATATGTGTAAGGTTTTTAAGCTGATAATTTTAAATAATAAATAAGGGAGACTAGTATAGATCTATTTCGAGCTAGTTAGCTCTCTTCAGCTAGCCATACCCTTACTGGGATTCGAACCAGGGAAGTATTACATGTGAGGCAGTTGTAATTGCCTCTACACCACTGGCTCTCTCCTTATCAGCTCAGGCAGGGGAATAAGTATATACTTTGTATTACAAAGTAACAGGGTTAACAGGGTGTTGTAATACAAAGTATATACTTATTCCCCTGCCTGAGCTGATAAGGAGAGAGCCAGTGGTGTAGAGGCAATTACAACTGCCTCACATGTAATACTTCCCTGGTTCGAATCCCAGTAAGGGTATGGCTAGCTGAAGAGAGCTAACTAGCTCGAAATAGATCTATACTAGTCTCCCTTATTTATTATTTAAAATTATCAGCTTAAAAACCTTACACACATGTAAACAAAAGGCAACGAAACAAATAGCTTTCTGTCGGTATGGTCTCTGGTGATGAGCCGAAAGACAGAAAAGAAAGCAGTATGCTTTCTCCCTTAATTGGGGCTTAACAGGGTGTTGTAATACAAAGTATATATATATATATATATACTTTGTATTACAACACCCTGTTAAGCCCCAATTAAGGGAGAAAGCATACTGCTTTCTTTTCTGTCTTTCGGCTCATCACCAGAGACCATACCGACAGAAAGCTATTTGTTTCGTTGCCTTTTGTTTACATGTGTGTAAGGTTTTTTTAAGCTGAAAAAAAAAAAACCTTACACACACACATATATATATATATATATATATATATATATATATATATATATATATATATATATATATATATATATAAATGCAAATAGAAACAAATATGTAACTAGCATTAATTTAGGGAAAAAGGAAAAAATAATGGTTATATCTATTTTTATGCTGTAGTATGTATGGCCAAAATGATGGCCAAGAAAGTCGCACTGTGTTCAACTGTTATTAATAGAATAGAACAGAATAGAATTCTTTATTGGCCAAATGTGATTGGACACACAAGGAATTTGTCTTGGTGCAAATGCTTTCAGTGTAGATAAAAGAAAAGATACATTTGTCAAGAGTCAAGAATCATCAGGTACAACACTTAATAATAGTCATAGTCAAATAAAAATTAAAAAGCAAAACTACACTCCAACCTGGGGAAAGCAGCACATCAACTACTGAAAGAACTGAATCGGACATTGAAAACTATCTTCATGACTGCTGGAGATTGCAGCAGTATACCAATTTTAAGGAGAAATATGATGGACTGGAAGTTTCCCAGAAAAAGTTAGGTTGCAAGTATTGCAAAAAAATTGAAATTTCAACCAAGCAAAGGAATGGAAAAATTTCCAAATTGATCCAGCAGAGAAGAGTAAAGAAGTGCAACAAGCATCTCTTAGAAAAAAACTGAAAGAGCATTTCTCATCTAAAGCTCACATTTGCACAGAGAAGTTAAAGCAATGTGAGCAGGATGGAATAAGTAAAGGACTGGACAAGATGAGTGAAAAATATTTGGGTAGTACTTGTAGATTGTTTAATACGGTGTACAATCTGGCACAAAGATGCAAACCATTTTCAGATATAGAAGATGAGATAGAATTGCAAATTAAAAATGGATTAGATCTGGAAATAGGATTGCATTCATGTAAAACTGCAGTTAATATAGTAGATTTCATTGCAAAAGACATTACAAAACATTTATTTACTAAAATTATTGAAAAAACTCGCAAAATCTGTTTGATTATTGACAAAACCTCAACAATATCTTCCAAACCAGTTCTTATACTTTACTTAAAAGTTGAGGATACAGTTTTCTCACCAACAATTTTCCTTGAGCTAGTTGAATTGGAAAAACAAGATGCAGAGACAATATGTTCTTCAGTTATGGAAAGTTTAAATAATGTTGGGTTTACTAAGAACTATCTAGAGAAAAATTTAATAGGATTTTCTTCCGATGGTGCCAGTTATGCTTGGGAGAAAATCTGGGGTAAGCACTAGGATAGCAAAAGACTTTCCAAACATTATAATATGGCACTGCTTAAACCATCGTCTCCAACTTGCTTTAGATGATTCTATTAGGGAAATAAAGCAAGTAAATCATTTTCAAATCTTTATTGATAAAATATATTCTATTTTTCACCAATCGAATAAGAACCTAATTGAATTTAACAAAATTTCTGAACAACTTGAGATTGAAATTATAAAGTTTGGTAGAGTTTTTGGACCAAGATAGGCTGCCTGCAGTTTGAGGTCAACCCTAGCTGTGTGGCGTGCTACATTAGTTTTTTTGTACAAATAAAAAATACTCTGGTATGGCTGCCCGTCTTGAAAACACATGCTTTATCACTGATTTGGCCTTGATGATTGATGTCCTAACTGAAATATCTCTTCTTTCTAATGCATTGCAAGCAAGAAACATAGATATTATAAAGGCTGAAAAACTTGTGGTAAGATCAATTAAATCATTTGAAATGCTTATAAAGGAAAAGGGTGCATATGAAAAAAAAGGTTGATGAATTGATTACTTCAGAAACCTTTAAAAATATAAATTTTATACAAAATCATCGATTTATGGGACTTCTTCATGAAAGACTTATAGAAAGCATTGTAACTAATTTGAAGAAAAGATTGATGGATTGCGAACATTTAAAAACAGGTAGCCAATTTCAAGACTGATAAATTAAAATTTCTCAATTTTTTGGTGCCAGATTACTGGGACACTGAAAAAGTGATGGTTCCATGGAAAGCAGCTGAAGAACAATTGGTTGCATTTGGTGAAATTTTCCACTATGAAATTTGTATTAATGATTATTGAGATTTTATAGAAAATGTGTTAAAGAGAAATATGCAATTCCTGACAGCATTGAAAAAGCTAGAGATATTGTCAGCACAATTAGATCAGCAGAAAGGGGTTTCTCACAGATGAACATAATATATTCAGAGAGCAGAAGTCACCTAACAGTTTCCAATGTAACTAACCTACTGACTATTAATCTAATTGCCCTACCTCTGCAAGAATGGGACCCTGTTCCTTTAATAAAAAAAATGGTTGCAAGCACATCATACAGCTGATGATGCTCGTGTAAAACAAAAGAAAACTGCAAGTGAAGACACCAATAAAAAAGCAATTTGGCAATACTTTAAATAACAGTTTTATTATTTTTTGTAAAGTATTATGTAATAGTTTTTGATTAATATTTTAAAACTTTGTTATAATAACATCTAGTTTTGTGCACCTTTTTTATTATTATTTTTATTATTTAAATGTTAAAAGCATGAAATAATAAATTACCTTTTGCTTTGGTATATCTTTTTTTATATTTAAAAGTTATTAGGGCAAAGAAGTGATGTTGAGTTGGCCATGCCCAGCTGGTCACGTGACCACCAAGCCATGCCCACCCAGTCATGTGACTGCCAATCCACACTCACCCAGCAAGCCATGCCCACCCAGTCACATGACCACCAAGTCACGTCTACAAATTAAGCCATGCACACAGAACAGGTTGTTAAGAAATTTGAATCCCACCTCTGACTAAAACATATGAAGAACGGTCACAGCAACTGGGCATAGCTATTCTAGTGAAGAAAAGGAGACGTGATAGCAGTGCTCTAACGTTTGAGGGGCTGACACAGAGAGGAAGGGGTCAAGCTATTTTCCAAGGTACCTGAAGGCCAGACAAGGAATAATGGATGGAAACTGATCAAAGAGAGATTCAATTTGGAAATAAGAAGAAATTTTCTGACAGTGATAGCAATCAACCAATGGAACAGCTTGCATTCAGAAGTTGTGGGAGCTTTATCACTGGAGGCTTTCAAGAAACGATTTATTATTTATTAATGAAATTTCTATACCGCCCTTCTCCCTAGGGACTCAGGGCGGTGTACAGCCAATCTAGACCCCAAAAACAATACAAAAGTTAAAAAAGAATTAAATTAGATACTGGCTGATTAATAAGAACCCCCCCCCCTTAAAACCCCGGTTAAAATCGAAGATAATACGGAGACCAATTAAAACCATCTCAGCCCAGGCCGGCCTGCTCAAAGAGCCAGGTCTTCAATGCGCGCCTGAAGGCCCCCAGGTCCGTGCCGGTACGAAGTTCCGGCGGCAGAGTATTCCAGAGGGCAGGGGCCCCCACAGAGAAGGCTCTACTCCTCGGGGCTGCCAGACGACACATAGTGGCCGACGGCACCCGGAGAAGACCCTCTCTGTGTGAACGCACCGGCCTGCTGGAGATCACTGGTAGAATGCGGTTCTGATTGGACTGCTGTTTGTCAGAAATGATGTAGGGTCTCCTGCTTGGGCAGGGGGTTGGATTAGATGACCTACAAGGTCCCTTCCAATACTGTTAATCTAATCTATTTTCAAACAAAATACACACTAATTCCAAGGCATACAGCAAAGTCTACTTTTTTACTACAAAGTATAAATTTAATTCAGGACAGGTAGCCACGGGCCAAGAATTCAACCCTATGCCAGAGCTACCTACCAAGGAACCTGAAATCACCTCTAACCCCCATCATGGTACATGGGGAACAACATTTTGAAATTAAAGATATCCTTGATTCACGCACTCACCATGTATCCACACAATATTTAGTAGCTTGGAAACACCTTCCCTCCTCACAAAATGACTGGGTAGCCAAACGACATGTAAAAGCACCCACATTACTACGGATGTTCCACCTGAAATACCCTCACAAAGCATCCTAAGTGGTAAATGTAACACATGTTTTATGTCTTCCAGGTGGATTTCTCAATTTTTTGAGGAGGAACAATATGTCAGATCTGTGTATCTGTCTTTCTTCAATGGAAGAAGAAGGGGGGGGGGGAGTTTGGTACAAGTAATCCTTTTTGATGTAACCTGAATATCTTAATTCTTGTATTGAAGCTGTATAACTTGCACATGATATACAACTGAGGACTGGAGCCCAGATGCCTGGAAACTTGTCACCTCTTGGAGAGATAGCAAGAGGAGAAGGGGCCATAAAAATTCCAGCTCTGAAAGAAACTTCCTGGGAAGCTCTTCTCAACTACGTTCCCAGAAAAAAAAAAAAAAGGGGGGGGGGAAATTAACATGTTAATTTTTTGTATTGACGAAATCCACATCAGACTGGGGGGGGGGGGCAGTTCTAACTCCCTTTATCTATGCTGCATGCCTGGAAGCATATTAGACCCTGCTTTGAACATCACCTGGATCTTTTCCTTTTCAATAAAGAATTCCTTTTGAAATACCCAGTTTTCAGAAGTTCATTCTTATCGTTTGAAGGGGAGAGAATATGGGCCTTACAGGTGGTGGCTGCAGGTGATTTCAATCAAGACAATTTAAAGACTGTCCTCCCTAAGTTCTATCAGTACGTAGGCTGCCCCACTAGTGGGGAAAATACCTTGGATCAGGTATATAGTAACATCATGCATGGATATTGGACTATGATTTTACTCCATCTGGGACAATCAGATCATATATCTCTGTTCTTGATTCCATCATACAGAGCTCTTGTCAACAGCATCAGACCATCAATTAGAGAAATACAAGTGTGGCCAGTGGATGCATCTGAGCAACTTCAAGATTGCTTTAGGAGCACTGAATGGGTACTGTTTGAGGAGGACAATATTGACACTTATACCTCATCAGTACTGTTTTATATTAAAAGCTGCATCGAGGTATTTTCTAACAACAGAAGTGTGTCTTTTATTAAGAGCTAGAAATGCTGCTTTCCATTCTGGTGATGTGCTACAGTACAGCGAGGCAAGAGCTAAATTGAAAAAGGGCATCAGGGACACTGAAACTACATACAGACAGAGGATTGAACATCATTTTGGACTCTTGTCAGGTATGGCAAGGTCTGTGACAAATTACAAGGCAGAGCAACAAAAATGGTTTGTCTAGAAGTAGTGATTCTTTGGTTGAGCAGCTAAATCAATTCTTCAGCTGCTTTAAGGGGGATACAAGAACAACCATCATTCCAGCATCTGCCACTGATAGTACACCACTAACATCTACCATCGATAGACAACAATTTCTACTGCAGATTTCTGATGTAAGATGTGCTCTCCAGAATATTAACATCCAGAAGGCACCTGGGCCAGATGGAATCATTGGACGAGTTGTTAGGAACTGCGCTGCAGAATTAGCTGGAGTGTTCATGGATATTTTCAATCTATCCCTGTCACGGTACTCTATCCCTACCTGCCTGAAGACATCCATTATAGTGCCAGTCCCTAAGCAGACAGTAGTGGTATCTTTCAATGATTACAGACCAGTAGCTTTTAACATCCGTTGTCATGAAATGTTTTGAGAGACTGGTATTGAACTACATTAATGGTAGTCTTCCATCTACTTTGGACACATGACAATTTGCATATAGGAGTAACAGATCAACTGATGCTACATCTATTGTTGTCCATACTGCGTTGAATCATTTGGAATAACAGGGAACATACGCAAGGCTGTTTTTATGGATTATAATTCTGCCTTTAACACCATTCTACTCAACAGGTTGTTTCTTAAAATGTCCAATTTGGGTATAAATCAGAAGATTTGTTTGTGGAGCAAGGATTTTCTGACAGATAGGCCACAGTCAGTAAGGATGGGAATCTCACCATAGAAACTCTGATATTAAGCACAAGAGCCCCCCCAGGGTTGTGTGCTAAGCCCTTTCCTTTATTCCTTGTACACACGACTGCAACCCATTGTATAACACCGCAATTATCAAATTTGCGACTCATTAAGAAGAACAATGAGTCTGCTTACAGAAAGGAAGTACAAGGGCTGACACTGTGGTGTAAAGAAAATAATCTCACACTTAACACCAACAAAACTAAAGAATTTATAATTGACTTCAGGAGGAAGAGAGATGTACATTTACCATTGTATATAAATGGCGAGGAGGTGAAGAGGGTTGATAGTTTTAAATTTCTGGGCACTTACATCTCGGAGGACCTCACATGGACTATGAATGCTAACATGCTTGCGAAGAAGGCACAGAAGAGGCTGTACTTCCTGAAAATGCTCAGGAAAATAAATCTATATCAGCATCCACTTCTGTCCTACTACTGCAGCACCATTGAGAGTGTCCTGACCTACAGCATTCTTGCATGATATGGGAGCAGCTCTGTAGTGGACAAAAAAGCTCTATAGAGAATCATTAAAACTGCCCAGAATATCATCAGGCTCCAGCTATCAGCCCTGGATGATATCTTCGCATCTCACTGTTTGAGGACGTCACATAACATTCGCAGAGACTCTTCCCATCCTGCTTACAATTTTTGGGAACAGTTGCCTTCTGGCAGAAGATACAGAACAATTAAAGCTCAGACCACACGTTTTCTGAAAAGTTTTTATCCCAGAGTTATAATTGCACTTAACAATGAACTTAAGAACCACCATCGGTGAGTGTTGATCAGTATTACTTGGTCTGTTGTGTGGATGCTTGTGTGTGTTTTAGTGGGTAGGGAACTTTGGCGAGTGTGGGTGTGTTTCAGGATTGTCATGTGTGTGTGCATGCTGGTTCTGGTCTCTGGGAGTTATGTGAATTTCATTGTATGTGTATACCATGTATATACATACAATGACAAATAATAATAACAACAACTACTATTACTACTATTATTATTATTTGGATTGAAAAGTCATTTAGTAAAACAGCATCTAAAATGTTCATATGGTGTCATATCTGAAGAAGATGGGTGAAAGTTATTACTATACTCTATGTTAAATGATTTGAATAGAATGTCTGCAGAGTGTTATCTTCAAATCCAAGAAAGTATGATTAATAAGAAAAATAATAATACCTATATTCACCAAGAGTTCCATCATCTTCTTTCATAGGTTGTATTTCTGGATCACCATGTGCATCTTCTTTTTCTTTCACTAAAATATGCAAAATTGGACCTTTAGAGATTCCATTCATAGAATTTAAACATCCATTAGAAAACTCTCTGCAACTCCACTTCTCTACTCTACTTTACTTGTTGCAGAATACCTTATGCCACCAGACTTGAAATTCTAGACCTAGAAAACCTAGAACTATGCCGCCTTCGGTCCGATCTAAGTATAGTATATAAAATCATACATTGCAATGCCCTACCTGTCAATGAATACTTCAGCTTCAACCATAACAACACAAGAGCAAACAATAGATACAAACTCAAGGTTAATTGCACCAAACTTGATTGCAGGAAATACAACTTCAGCAACAGAGTGGTCAATGTCTGGAATACTCTACCTGACTCTGTGGTTTCTTCCCCAAACCCCAAAAACTTTAACCTTAGACTTTCTACTATTAACCTCACCCCTTTCCTAAGAGGTCTGTAGGGGGCGTGCATAAGTGCACCAACGTGCCTATCGTCCCTGTCCTATTGTTTCTTTTACTTTTCTTATATGTATCCATGTATTCATATCTATGTTTTTACTTATTCCTATTATCTTGTAAGCAATTGACAAACCAAGTAAAATAAAATAAAAATAAATAAAATGTATAAGACAATGTAAACTTGGTCTCATTTAATACAATGACTAAATTACAAATTGGCAAAGAAGATTGAAAGACTGAAGATATACGTATATGTCTACCTGTCTCAGTTCTAAAAGTTTTCATACCAGAAAACGTATTCCACAAAAAGAAAATTATAGTAAAAAATAAAGCTATAACAGAATCTTGCCAGTCCAGTATTGCTTTCCCTTTCCTTATAACCAGGGAGACACAAGGAAAGTCAGCCTACGTCTCTCTATAATCTTTTCCCTTCATCTTTGACTTAAAGCACACTTCTGCACCTGCTGTTGTCTTAACACTTCCTGAACTGCAAATAACAATTGTATTGCTAGCACAATTAGGCATTCTTAACTTTCACAATTTTTACAGTCCTACTGGAAATTGGGGCAATAGTTGGCTATAGTTGGATTGTTCAGAGTTTTGTTATTTTACTCCATTGTGTGTTGATCCTTCTCTTGGTAGCGTTCTAAAATGTTATAGCTGGTCAGATGAACAACAGAATAGTTGTGACTTTGAAACTATATTGGAAAAAGATAATATTAATCTAAGCCAAAACCAATGAACTATATCTAGGTAGTTCTCTAGTTATGACAGCAATTAGAACCTAGAACTCTGTTGCTAAGTAACATGGTTGTAAAGCATTACATCAGATGACTACATTGCTTAGTAACGAAATTACAGCAGTCCAGGTTACCATTGTTAAATGAGAATTATGAAGTCATTAAGTGACTTCATGTCATTATGACTTTTGACTTCCTACTGGCTTCACCATTGCTTTGCTCAGAATCACAATCACTTGACTGTGATGGTCAGAACTACAAGAAATTGCCCTAAGTCCCCCTTTTTAACTGCCATTATAACTTTGAGCAGTTGTTGAATGAATGATTGTAGCCTGAGGACTACCAGTAGTAAATACTTAAAAGATTTACCTCTTATATTTTGAATTTTAGCAGCAGTAGTACAAACATTATATTTAAATAAAAACAAACATTTTCTTTTTTAAAGATAAAATCAGTAGATCCGAAACTTACCTGGGTATTTTCCACCTTTATTTCTCCTTATGAAACAAATAATGAGCAAAATCAAGATGAGAAGAGCAACTGCACACATTAGACCAATGAACCATCCTTGAGTGGCAATGTCAACTTGCCGACTTGCCTTTGCTAAGAATGAAAAAGAGGCATTTATTTGTACCAGTTTTGCATTCTTATGAATTAATTTACCTAACAATTAGAAATAATATATTTTGGTCATTTAAAAATATTTGACAATTTTTAGTATTGTTTAACTTGAGATATTTGCATTTTAAAATATCAAATGTGTAAAAATGAGTATTCTCTCCCATTACATTTGCTCTACTTTTCTAATAAAAACATTTGTGCAGTGGTTTGGGAATTATCCTTTGACCCATAGTTGAATATACAAATAATTACCCTGAAGACATTTCTCACACATTTTTAAAGGAGCTCTCTCTGTGCACTAAATAAGGCAATTTATATAGTAAGTTTCCTATTCTTTCTTCTCAGAAGTCTGTGGTTTAGGAGCAATTCAGTTCATTCAGAAGAACCAATTTTGCTGAATTTATATTCATATGGAAGAATGCAGTACATTTTCTAATATAGTTACAGTATTTATTAATTGTTCAAATTTATGCATTTGGAAAAGGATAGCATATCTTTATAAAATATAAAGAGAACAAATGGTTTTTTGAGAAAAAATTGTTTGTATTTTAAAAAGCTAACTTTCAATAGCATAATATGAACAAAGAATGTTTAATAGGTTAGAGCAATTTAAGCTTTTCCAAACATGCAGTTATTTGGTGTTAAAAATACAGTGTCAAGAATTAAAAGAAGACACATACATTTTACATTAAAATGCAGTATGTAATGCCATGCCAACTATGCAAAAAAGTACATGCTTAACACATACTAATATAAAAGCTACGATAACTACTTACACAATTTCTAGTATTTAATTTCTGTATATTCTAGTAAAGGCGTATAGAGTTCTATAAGCCAGTACTGTGTATTTAAATTGCATAATTATGTGTAATTGCACTACATATATATAGTCTGCTTCAAGTGTATTTTTCTCTCTGAAAAATACAAAAACTGCTAATACATCAAATCATATGAATTTATTCTACTGTACTTACTTAAAATAAAATCATTACTAAAGTAAATATTAAATAGAACTCTTTTCAGAATCCATAGAATAGAACTTGAGCAATTAAGCAACTTTTAGATCTTTTTCCGGTTTATTTCCAATTAGAAATAACTGGAGAGTTAAGGAAATAGTTGTTGGTTTAGATCCAGAATCAGAATTAAATGTTGAATGAAAAGATTGTACCACCCAAAAGAAATAGGACTGATTCCTACTGGTTATTTCATATTAGTCAACCTCCTCTGCAACAGTTTATCTTCCTTTTGTATAATAATATGGTTTGACTAGAGAAGGAATGGCCCATAAATATTCCTACCACTTCTACTTTCCAATAATAAAACTTTGGAAAAAACAGTAGTGGGACTCAGCCAGTTTGGGGGAACAGGTTGTTAACTTTCTTCCAACTAGTTGTTGGAAGAAATCATTAGGGCAGAGAACCGATTGTTAAAATATTTGAATCCCACCACTAGAAAAAACTGTGCCTTTGAGGAAGACAGGAAGATTTTTGAACTTCTATTTTATTGTTGAGCTTTTGGTTAGTTTTGAAATACATCTACAAATTTCAAATGAAAACTAAAAAAAATGCCTTCCAGATTCCAGAGTAGGTTTAGCTAGATATCAGTTAGTTCCATTCAACAAAGAAAATTTTATATCCAAATTATTTAAATTTAATTTAAAGGAGCTTGGGTTTTATAGAATTTGATGCACAGAGAACTGACAGAATCTAAGGCTTTTGTATAGCTGAGATATTATAGTATCCTTTCAAGGCATAGATTTTTTTATGGGTTTAGGAAAAAATACATTTTTAAAGAATGTGCCAAGCCTATTCAAATGTTTAGAAGAATATGGCCATGGTAATTCCAATGTTGGCTTATTGATCCTTGTACCCAGCCACTCTTTCAAATATCCTTTCTATTTTCCATCCTGTAAGCTGGACATCTGTAATAGTGTTAACAGGGCACAAAGAGTTTGGGGAGTTGTACTGTCAGGCAGAAAAAGGTACCCAATCGTATTAAATAGTATTTCAGGCATAAAAATGCTATGAGGTAAACAGAGTTCAGACCTTTTTACCCACAATGAATGTTTCAGCTTATAGAGTTAATTATAAGTTATAAACTTTGGATTTAATCCATCATTTGAAATAATATTTAGATATTGAATGCAAGGGTTTTTTTCATGTCAGTTCTTTTATTGCAAACAGAAGAAACATTAATTGCAGACCAGCATTTTGTACTTCTCTTCACATATCAAACAATCAACATATACTGCTGTGAGCATATGAAGCTACTGATCTAAAATATCATTTCAGTTAGGGGTGTTGAACCATTCCTGATAAGTTATTTTATTTTACAAAATTAAGTTTAGAGATATAATTCTATTTATAAAAATCAGTATCCATGCAGTATGGAAATAAAACACTTCTGTTAATCACATATTTTTCAGCACATATGGGCAACTTGCCAGATGATGCATGCTCTTAATTCAGCTTTCTAGCAATTGTCCTAACCTGCAATTTAGGTACAGAGCAAGAGCCAGACAGAAAGAAGAAAGGGTCAGGTATCAAAATAATAAAATTGAATAAGTGGATAATCTGACACTCTTTTACCACTTGATTCCATCCAAAACTTGTGACTATTAACATACAGTTCTGTGGATGACTCCACAGGACATAAAGGTGAAACTCGAAAAATTAGAATATTGTGCAAAAGTTCACTTATTTCAGTAATGCAACTTAAAAGGTGAAATTAATATATGAGATAGACTCATTACATGCAAAGCAAGATAGTTTAAGCCATGATTTGTCATAATTGAGATGATTATGGCTTACAGCTCATGAAAACCCCAAATCCACAATCTCAGAAAATTAGAATACTGTGAAAAGGCTCAAAGTGTCCCACTCTAATCAGCTAATTAAGCCAATAAACCTGCAAAGGGTTCCTGGGCCTTTAAATGGTCTCTCAGTCTGGTTCAGTAGGAAGCACAATCATGGGAAAGACTGCTGACCTGACAGTTGTGCAGAAAACCATCATTGACACCCTGCATAAGGAGGGAAAGCCTCAAAAGGTAATTGTAAAATAAGTTGGATGTTCCCAAAGTGCTGTATTAAAGCACATTAATAGAAAGTTATGTGGAAGGGAAAAGTGTGGAAGAAAAAGGTGCACAAGCAGCAGGGATGACTGCAGCCTGGAAAGGATTGTCAGGAAAAGGCCATTCAAAAGTATTGGGGACTTTTGCAAGGTGTGGACTGAGGCTGGAGTCAGTGCATCAAGAGCCATCACACACAGACGGATCCTGGACATGGGCTTCAAATGTCATATTCCTCTTGTCAAGCCGCTCCATGAACAACAAACAACGTCAGGAGCATCTTACCTGGGCTAAAGAAAAACAGACCTGGTCTGTTGCTCAGTGGTCCAAAGTCCTCTTTTCTGATGAGAGCAACTTTTGCGTCTTATTTGGAAACCAAGGACCCAGAGTCTGGAGGAAGAATGGAGAGGCACACACTGCAAGATGCCTGAAGTCCAGTGTGAAGTTTCCACAGTCTGTGTTGACTTGGGGAGCCATGTCATCTGCTGGTGTTGGTCCACTGTGCTTCATTAAGTCCAGGGTCAACGTAGCCGTCTACCAGGAGATTTTGGAGCACTTCATGCTTCCTTCCGCAGACGAGCTTTATGGGGAAGCTGATTTCATTTTCCAGCAGGACTTGGCACCTGCCCACACTGCCAAAAGCACCAAAACCTGGTTCAATGACCTGGGATTACTGTGCTTGATTGGCCAGCAAACTCGCCTGACCTGAACCCCATAGAGAATCTATGGGGCATTGCCAAGAGAAGGATGAGAGACATGAGACCGAACAATGCAGAAGAGCTGAAGGCCGCTGTTGAAGCATCCTGGTCTTCCATAACACCTCAGCAGTGCCACAGGCTGATAGCTTCTATGCCACGCCGCATTGAGGCAGTACTTTGCTGCAAAAGGGGCCCAAACTAAGTACTGAGTACATATGCCTGCTTATACTTTTCAGAGGTCTGATATTGTTCTATGTACAATCCTTGTTTTAGTGATTGCATGTAATATTCTAATTTTCTGAGATTGTGGATTTGGGGTTTTCATGAGCTGTAAGCCATAATCATCTCAATTATGACAAATCATGGCTTGAACTATCTTGCTTTGCATGTAATGAGTCTTATCTCATATATTAATTTCACCTTTTAAGTTGCATTACTGAAATAAATGAACTTTTGCACGATATTCTAATTTTTCGAGTTTCACCTGTACGATAGAAAGATTGCTCCCTAATGCTTTATGATAATATGTGAAATTGAACAAATGCCATTCAAATATTTCTCAAACAACCTATGAGAATCTCTAAATATTATGTTTCAACATACAGTATGTAAAAAACTGAGATACAAATTGACACAGTAAAGATTTTGAATATAATATTCAATACTATATACACTATTTATAGTCAATGAACATTACATTTTGTAGGGGTTTTGGAAACCCCACCATTAGAAAAAACTGCTTGTAATGTTTAATTTATTCAGACTTGACTATTTTCAAACATTGTTGTATTTCATCATGTAGAAAAAAATCATGTGAGGATTAGAAAGCATCTTTAAAAAGGAGACATGAGAACTATTTTCAAAATGAATGGCATGGGTACCCGTTGTGTGAACAAAAATGAGTTGATGTAGTTTTGACTTACACCTTTTAAGGAGGCGAAAAAAAACATTAAAATATGTAAAGAGAATATGACACTATTTGAAAAGCCAGCACTTAATACATCACAATTCTGAATGGAAGGCAGAAGTGCCTCACCTGGACCTGTCTCAAATATAGCTTCTGAACTCCTAAAACCAGAAAGACCCTCAGCACCAACCCGGACTTTATATGACGTTCCTGGTGTTAATCCTTTTAAGAGAAAGAAGCTCCGAGAACCATTAACATTTTCTTTTTTCAATTCTTCTTTGCCTATAAAATTTTTAGGAACACAGCATTTGTATTCATTCATTCATGGTGAGATATCTTGTCACTTACTGATCTTTAAAATATTTTTTCTTAAGACAGAGTATTGAGAGAACTATATTTAAGTATTGTTTTATGCTTCGTGCTATTCGGCTCAAAATTGCCAAGAAGAAGGCAATTAGATGGGATAATAATTTTAAAGCATCTTTTGTGTATTATAATAAACAACATTTTTCATTTATTTTGTTATACTTTACATCAATTTTGCTTACCAAGAAGGGAAAGGAATCACAATTAAAAGGACAAATTCTCAATGAACTTTTATAAACTATATTTGACTATGTTCTTCCTTTTCTTTATTAACCACAAAAATAAGCTTCTATTCAGATTGGCTTACATCATCTTATTTGGAACTGCTAAAAAGCTGTCATTTTATGCAAAGTTGATCCACTAGGCACCATTTCCTCACATGGAAACTGGCAAATAAGATAAGCAATTATATATAACAGTGACAGCTAATCTTTTCGGCACCAAGTGCCCAAAGCACACACAGACATGTGCATCCCCAAAATGCAACACGTGCACATGCGCCCTGCCCCTATGCATGTGTGCACAACCCCCCGCGACCCCACATATGCGCACGTGACCACCCTGCAATCCCGCGCATGTGCCCCACTCAATGCATGCACACATGACCCCAAATGCATGCACACATGACACTGCACATGCACATGTGCCCCCATATGTGCACCCCACCTCCCATGCATGCGCACTGCAACCCCACGCATGCACCCTGGTTCCCGAGTGTGCACACACAACTCCCATGTGCACCCTGCCCCCCACACATGCATGGCAGAGACCCAAGGTCCAGCTGGCCAGTGGGAGGCGCGCACACATACATGGCAGAGCTAAGCTGGGGTCATGGCTTGCGTGCCCAGAGAGAGGCTTTGTGTGCCATCTCTGGCATGCATGACATAGGTTTGCCATCATGGATATATAACTTCCTCAGAATATCACAACAGAAGGAAGACCAAACTACAGATAATCAAAGTCTTCGATTTCAGCATGCTATAGTTAAATGTTGTTTAAGATATACATTTGTCTGGTCTAAAAAAATAAAATTAAGTTATTTCGAGAACACAGTAATGGCAAAACTAATATGAAGTGATTTGTAAGACTGAATGTACTGCACAGTGAGCAGTTTTGTGAATAGCTAAGCAAACCATGCTAGGAAAACACTATTCATATGTTCCATGTATATTTCTTTGAATCGAAAAATACTAGTTTAAAAGGAACCAGCATTCTTTTTGCAATCCAAAACCTATGTTTTTCATGGGGCTGATAATCTGCTAATTTATTTCCTTAGAGAAAGAAAGAACTAATTCAGTCTGTTTTGTTGTTTCTTTACCATCAATGTGACTTGTAGGGACAGGCATGCTATGTGAAACAAGTGTGTTAAACGTTTTAGTAAGTGCTTTTGGCAGAAATCCTAAGATAATACAAGAAGCTAATGTTCTATGTACGGAATTAAACACAAGTTACTTCCACAAAATCTGACCCCTTAAATCTGTGCCCTAAAAAGGCAGATATAACTTTAGAAAAGCAAATCAATACTGGTTCTTCTTCTATTACTACAATACATTTAAAAGAATTAAATGAAATGTCTTCTTACTGCCTGCCACACCATATTCAACATAAATGTTCTCATGAACTGGACCCTCATATTCCCAACTGATATTGGCATAAATTTCAGCAGCTGCTGCCATAACATTTTTGATCCTTGGATACACTGGCTGCACTGAATATACAAGAAAAAAGAGCAAATTATTAAAGGCTGCATATATTCAATACTGTCCAACTTCATTTATCTGAGTTTTACAAAATAGAATGGGAAAAACAATTTATTGAGATTTCTTATGTTTAGAAATTCTGCTTAAAGACAATTAATACCTTCTATCTCATTTTAGTTACCAAATATGATTCTCCTGCAAACAGAATCAAGGAGACAAACTTTCTTTCAGCTCTAAAGTGAGTGTATAGATGGAATAAGCCTCTTAACATAATTTGAAATTATGTGTATGTATGTTTGTGTATGCGTGTGCGCACATGTTCATATGATTTTATGAACATGTATGTATACTTGCTGACTCTGGAATTATATTTGTATTTACTGGCTGATAATGGAACATTCAATATCCAAATTTTACTTTTTCCCAGTGGACTAGAATGGATTAGCCTATAAGAAAGGCATGCAACCAGGGGTGGGTTTCTACCGGTTCTGTCCACCTCTGTAGAACCAGTCGCTCTGAAGAGCTGCAGACATAGAACTGGTTCTATGTCTGCTGATGTTTTTGCCCACCCACCCACCTGGGCTCTTATCTGACTTTTATTTCCTGATTTTTTTCAACTTCAGCTGCCGTGAGAGGCACAGTTGCAGTTTAAAAAGCAGGAAAAGAGGGCTTTTTGAAAGTCAACAGTGTGCTGATGACGATTTATAGGCACGTGCCGGCAGTGTGCAGGGAAGCACATCGTAAATCACTGAACCTCGTAAATCAACCGAACTGGTAGTTAACCCTGTCGGATCCCACCCCTGCATGCAAACTTATATATAATCAAATAATTTGACTGCCTGACATCATTGTGAAATTGATTGTTGTGTAAGGTTTGCCACCAACTGTACTGCGAAGTATGTGGATGATACAACAATAGTGGGTCTTATTCAGGATGACAATGAGGGTGCTTACTGCAAGGAGGTAGATGGTTTGGTGAACCGGTGTAATAAAAGCAGCCTCATTTTAAATGAAGAACCATATTTGGTAGCTAAGAAAAAGTAATTATTTAATATCTGTTCCATTCTACACTGCTGGAGAGTTAGTGACTGCAAGATTAACTGACATAGCATATATGATATGAAATAACCAAATTATAACTAAATATATCTAGCATCTTCAGTACAACATTTGTAAATATGCTTAGTGAGATACTGCCAAATAATTAAGCATAGATTGAACTGAATATTTATTTATTCTAATATCCAATCAAATGTTTCTAAAAAAAATATTCCAAAATGGAGGATTCTATATGTAATGAAAAAATATAAAAATGTGCACATATTTTTCTAATCTCATGCAATGTTGTACATTTCAAAATTTCTTTTTAGAATAGTACATTACAGCTATTTCTATAGAATGTTATTTTGATAAAATAAATAATAATACCCTTATAAAATGTTGATGGTGCAATATGCATTAAAGGGTTTTCTGAATATCCAAAAAAGCAGCAAAAAAAGAGAGGAAAAATATTGACATGTTAAATATGTTTTGATCAGCACTTTGCCATCTACCTTCTGTCCTTTAAGTAAACAGAATACATACATACATACATAAATTTTCATAAAATATGACAACAGAATAATAAATAACAAAATGAAATCAGAAATTCATTTTATAAACTTCTTAAAAAGACAACTTCTAGTTGTCTTCTAGCATTCCAAAGATTACTGCATGGAATCTTTTGCTCCTCCTAGACAAAGAATTAATAGCGAGTCCCTTAAAGGCTTACCAGAAAAAGAATTCGTAGTACTCTTATGTAGAAGTGAATACAAAATAACAATACAGGAAGTCCTCAACTTAAAGACAGTTCATTTAGTGACCATTCAAAGTTACAAGGGGACTGGAAAAAAGTGACTTTTTGCAGCATCTCCATGGTCATGTGATCAAAATTCATATTTGGCAACTGACTCATATTTATGATGGTTGCAGTGTTCTGGGATCATGTGATGACCTTTTACCACCTTCTTGCAAGCAAAGTCAATGGGGAAATCAGATTCACTTAACCCACTGTGTTATTAACTTAACACAGGGATTCACTTAACAACTGTGACAAGAAAGTTTGTAAAATGGGGCAAAAATTACTTAAATGTTTCGCTCAGGAACATACATTTTGGGCTCAACTGTAGTCATACATTGAGAATTAGCTGTATTGCTACACTTGAATTACAGCTTCATTACTGAGACAGCTGAGGATGGCCCTAGAAAAGTAAACACTTAGAATGTGAAAATGTATTTAAAAAGCATACAAGTTTCTCCCCAACTGTACCTATGTGATTGGGAAACTTGAAAAAGTTTTTGTTTTGCGTACTAAAGTATTACTTTAATATAACTTGGGAATATAACTTAGGCTTCAGTTAAACCTGCTTTCACAGTGATGAAAATATCTACAATAGTAAAATTAAATTCTACTGAAAATGTTGTAAACATAGATGTATATAATTTAACTTATTCAATTCAACTATTTTGAATTATTGATAAAAATAATAAAGGTAGAATAAAAAAACTAAAAAGAAAAAAATATTGGTGGGCCAGCTGCCCTGTTGTCTAACAGCATTCTGGACTAAATAGACTTTTGGTATCAGGAGTCTGCAACATCTATGGGACTAGAGTGGGAATAAAATTACAAAAGACCTCATGAAAAAGCAGCATGAAAAAGAAATAAAATAATTTATCCATGGCTCTCTTTTTCCTACCATCTTTATTTCACTAGTTACAATTCTTGTACTATCTATGGATATTGCAATTCTTCATTAAATATTGTAACTCAATTCTGATTTTGACAATAATTTTAGAAATTGTAAAACTTATTGCTAATAGTATATTAACAAGAGAAGAAATTTTGAATGAATTATAAATGTCATGAAATATTAGGATTCTTACTTTCAATTCCTAAACTATATATATACAACACAATGCCAATGAAATAATTGATACTGGATAACCAGTAAAATGATATTGATATGGTTTAGATTAGAAAACATTTTCTAGCTACCGAGTAGCAGCATATTGCTTGACTGTTCCACAGAAATTTAGCACTCAGTTTTAATCTCTGAGATGGAACAAGTTAGATATGTAGGAATATATAAGTAATGAAAGCTAGAAAATTATTTTGGAAACCACTGAAGATGATGAAAATATACAAAGCAATCAGAATATTTTTATTAGGTTTCCTTTCTAAAAAACATTTTATTTATATACAAATTCCTTTCCTCTTGTCCCTGTACCTATCTATTTTTCCCTGAAACTGCTCTGAAATATATCTTATAATTAAGAACTATTTTGGGCCTACAGAAAGAGCTAGAAGAAATAGAATTTCCATCAATGAAAAAGATTAACTGAATAGGTTCAATGCTTTCTTTTGTTTCATTACTATTTAAAAGAGAAGGGTAAAATGCTATTAACTATTATCTATAATATTCAGCAAGCCATTACCATACTTTTTATTGGTACTTATATCTTAAGTGAAATATTTTAGCAAATAAACTTTAGTATGTATCACATTCATTAATGAAACAGTAAGAAAAATTATACTAAATTACTGAGCTGTTTAGTTCTATTTGGAACAGTAATGTGTGCTACAAGTAACAAGCCTACATCAGTGTTTTATTAGTACGGTACTTTGAGGAGGTCAATAATAGATATAAGGATATGTGATAAAGAGTGCTGCTGAATTAAAACTTCCAGCAACCCTATTCAACAATAGACCAATAATCCTGGAAGGCCACGTTTATTATCCTTCCATTACATAAATAAGAAAATATGGCTTGTGGAGCTGACGTCACGGCAAGGGAAGAAAGCAAGAATTAATGTAAAAATGTTACAGGATGCTAGAACTAGAGAACGATTCGTGTTACCCAATTGGGAAATATATTATCAGGCTACAGCATTAACCTGGATGAAAGAATGGATAACACTGAGGAATAAAAGGTTATTAACGTTGGAAGAGCATGATTTGCAAATGGGCTGGCATGCATTTTTGTGGTATAGGAGAAGCAAAGTACATGGGTATTTTCAAAGGCATATGGATCAGGAACTCATTGTTACGTGTATGCCAAAAAACTAGAGAATAACACTATTTGAAAATACCAGTCTGGTTGTCAACAATGGAAGCACTTATACACCCAAATGTCTGTAAAATGGGAATTATTGCTAGATAGAAAGATATTTTAAATGAAAAGGGTGAGCTCAAAACAAAACAAGAATTGAATGAACAAGAGTTAGAAATGCATTGGTATTCACATATGCAAATACAATCAAAGTATGAAAAAGATATCAAAGCAGAAGGAGTTGACAGAATTGGATAAAATATTAATAGGAACAGACGATAAGCTGATTAAAAGATTATATTGTTATTTATTAGGTGTTAAATTAGAAGAACAAGTTAAAGAAACAATGATAGCATGGACAAAAATCTTTGGATATGCCATAGAATTAGATAAATGGCAGAAGCTATGGGACAAAAACTATAAATTAACAATATTGACAGCATATACAGAGAATTTGTATAAGATGTTTTATAGATGGTACTTAGTACCAGCAAAATTGTTTAAAGATAAATCAGCCAAATGCTGGAAGTGTCATCAAATACCAGGAAGATACTACCGTATGTGTGGACTTGTATCGAAGCTAAAAGATATTGGAAAAAAATACACACATGGCTGGAAAAAATGATAAAACAACATATAGATTTGAAACCTGAAATATTTTTATTAGGAATGGTACCTGAAGATTACAGTAAAAAAAAACGCATTTAATCATACATGTATTAATAGCAGCTAGAATTGTATTTGCTCAAAATTGGAAAAGCAATAAGATACCGATAGATGGAAAAGTAATTCAGAAAATATTTGAATGTGCAGAAATGAACAGATTAACATTGGTAATTAAAGAAAAAGAAGTATGGCTTTATTTTATCTATGGTTAGAAAATAAAATAAATTAAATGAATTAGATGAATATATAAAGTAATAAAATAAGACTGTCAAAACATAGACATACAAGATAAGATGTACAAGAAAATACGATTATTGATATATTGGTAAGAAAAGTACTCACTATAATTGTAAGCACATGAAATATGTATCTAGTCAACAGAAGATTGAAATGGAATAGATTTATTGTATATATAAAATAAAATAAAAACTTTTTTGAAAAAAGAAAAGAAAACACGGCTTGTAGCAACTGCTCTCCTTGGTTAATCTGGACATTCCATAATGTTAGAAGCAAATAGCCCATCCCAGCCTATCCAATCAGTTAACCAGAGCAAAGGCAAACAAAACAGTTATTGTCACTCAGTCCTTTCCAGTCAACTGAAATTGTTTTGTTCAGCATACTCAAAAGATACGTATTACATATCCTACACATTGTGAATTGTTCCTTTACAACTAGCAGCGGTAGGTAGCAGTGCGATTATAAATGACTTAAATGTAAATGAATTTGCACTTTCAGTTTTTTTATGTAGCAATCAACAGCACAATTTGATTTTGTCAAGGTTATCAATTAAATTATATTGGTAGATTTAGCATCAGCATTAGCTCTTCCCGTGCTATGTAGCATATCAGCCATTGCTGATCCCAAGCCCGGATGAGATAGGAGGAGGGTTATAGATTGGGCTAGCAACCCGTAAAAATTATAATCACTACAAAAGCATATATAATATCTCCATGATACATGATGAGGAATAAGGCAGCATATACTGCTCTGTTTTTTTGAACCAGTAAGCAAAAAACTTTAAGGCAATAGATAGCTCCTTCATAAATACTATCTTCTTAGGACCTTATTTATGGAACTCTACTGTTTCTTATCACCAACTTTTTTAAAAATACAGAAAACTGGGAGAGGGGAGAGAAATCCACACAATCAATGTTTACTTTACTTGCAATTATATTCAAGTAATATAAGTAATAGAGGAAAATAAGAGAACACTAAATAACTATATTACTAGTTACACAGAAAAAAATATAAAGACTATTAATTATTGTACTAATCTTTCATTGATATTAAAACATGAAAGCAAGCAGTTAAATGAAAAAGTATTGGAATTAGAGAATAAGAAATTAAACAACTCATTGATTTACAATAGTGAGGTTAGAAACAAAAAACAAAATTAGTAGCATGAATTTACTTTAAACTACTACTCTAACTTTTTTCAATAAAGCATTTCTTAACCACTAAGTATTCAGTCTTACAATTTATGGATATATAATTAGAGGAAACATTCTTTCAAACTGCAGGTAATGGGACTTACATGAGCAGATCATAAGTAAGATCTTACTGTACAAAATAATAATATCTTAGCAAACTATGTGCAAATACTATGCCAGGTTAAGGAATATTACACCCAACTATCTATTTAATTTGGTCTTAATTGAATATCAAAGGCTCTTTGTTTTCATTTGCTAACGTGATTAGGTTTTTGAATCATGCATTTTCTACTGCATATATGATATTGAAAAAATCGTTTATTGAGGACTTTTCATGGAATGCTTACCTGCTATTGTTTAGGAACTTAAAGACTGATTTTGGTTTTAATACCTATTGTATGATACAAGATCAGTGAATATCCCAACTGATGTATTTATTTAGTTATTTACTTTAAAATTCTTAAATTTACTAATAATTTATTCCTTTAATTAATTTATTCATCCATTGTTTGTGTACAATTGGCAGTTACATTACTGGCGTTTAATGAATTTCAGACAGAGACCACATTATTTATTCCCATGAGCTATAAAGTACTATTCAGCCTTTGAATCAACAATGTTGCAGAATCCTAGAATATATCATAAGTTGTTTACTCTAGGCATTCAGAATTAAAAAACTGCTTTCACCTAACATATATTCGTATTCTTTATATAGTAGCTCTAAGATGTTTAGAACATTTTCATGAGTTTCCTAGTTTTATAATCAAATAGTATTTTTGAAAGCTCAATAAAAACACTAAAATATAATTTGACATAGTAACCCCAAATATATGCTAGTATATTAATATCTATGTTTCTTTAGGTTAAACAGCTTTTCTAAATATAAAAATTATGTTACTGATACTTTAAGGGTAGAAAAAGATCTGCAAAAATGTAGACTATTCCTCAATATATATACTTACATTTTTAGAAAATCTATACAGTTACTTCAATTTGAACTTGAAGTCTTTCCTTAAGCATGGAAGTCAGTTGGATGACATGGGACAAGTCCTTTTCTCAATCCACCTCATCAGAGGTGAAATTCAACCCCTTCGGCCTTTCTCAGGAGAGGTGGTAGGGATGATTTGAATCGGTAAAAAATCACCTCTGGTTGCTCCTGGTTGCTATTACTTTTATACCAAGCTATACCCCACAACCATGCCCACAGAGCTGGTAGGGAAAAATTTTGAATTTCACCCCTGCATCTCACCTATTCCCACCCACCCCACCAAGATTTTATAGGAAAATCAGGAAGTAGGAACATTCTGTATACCACCTTGAGTTACACAAGTAAAGGTGACATTTACACAAATAAATATTTTAAATTGATACTCCTTACATCTTACCTCCATTCATAATTATTACTGCTTCTTCTGTTATTTGACTTCCGGATCCAACTGATGTTTGTGCATAAAAATAGAACTTGTATCGAGTGCTGTAATTCAGATTGCTTAAAATCAAGCTGGTCTCATTGGCAGGAATATTGATCTCTTCCAAGTGACCTAATTCATGAGTACTATTAACTGTTGTTATATAGAATACAAAATACAATTAATTTTGTATTTAACTATTGAAGCCAAGCATTTATGCAACATACTGAATCCTGCTATTGACATGCTGCATTAGCATTATTCAAAGAATATAAATTGTTTGAATGAATGTGTGATAAAGGCAGAATAATTCTGCTTTTAAAGTAGAACAATTTGTGTTTGTGAAGTTGTTCTGTAGCTTCCTGCATGTATAGATATCAAAGGCACACATACAAAGTCATAATTCTGAAAGTAATGTGTAAGCTTACATATTCACTTAATTAGCTTCCTAACATCTGGTTAAGAAGATGTTATTACATCTTCTTAAGATATACAGTGCAGGTCAGCAGCACCAAATATCAATTCTCACTAAGTAAACTTTGTGCTGTCTACATCTTCCACACTTTTTCTTCCTAAGGCACAATGCATACTTTTCTCTGAAGCAGAGAAAGGTTATTGTATAGTTTTTACAAGGAAATGCTGTGCTATCCCCTTTCCATAAAAAAATCATAAAATTTAACACTATTTCTAATTCTTAAAAACTGATTCCTATACAAAAGTATTAACCAATCAATTTAAAAAGATACTATTAATTATTCAAACATATTATTAATTATTCAAATTATTAAAGATACACTTCGTGGATTCATTTTTTGTTAAAGTTTTACTTACTTGGTTGAAATTTTAATGTGTATCCCACCAGAACACCATTTGGATGAGAAGGTGGTCCCCATTCCAAAGTAAGAGAGTCCAGATTTTGATTGGTAATCTTCAAAAAAGAGGGTGCACTGGGAACTTTAAAACACACACCCACAAACACCACACACACACACAGGCACACACACACATACCCACAACATAAAGTTAATTTTAATAAAACTCAAATATTATATAAAATATGTTAAATGTTCCTTTAAAATTATCATCACATTTTATTTAATTCAGTACCAAGGTTACATGTGGATTTTATAAAATTTGGATGCAGTTTCTGGAACTCTTCGGAAAGTTACTCATGACTTCTAATATGTGCCTTAATTCTGCAGATATGTGGTTATGCTATCAAAATCAACTAATAATGCTTTCTTCTCTTTATATTACTAACTTTACTGTTAATTTCTCTCTTCATATTTTCATTCTTTAGTACACCAGATATTATATGTGACAGACATGAATATACTCTTTGTCTAATATGCCTTAGTGCTACTCATATGTTTCCCCAGTACAACTTCAATAATGTAGCCATTATCTATAAAAGCTTACAGATCACTTTCCTATAGACTAGTTTTATCTATATTTGCTTGTGTTTCATTGTCTTCCAAATAAGTATGTTAAAAAATCAGAAACATTTATTATTTTTAATAATCATTTAATAATAATGAAAATGGCCAGGTAATACTTAATTCACAACCTGAAACATAAATATCTGAATTATTCAATTACATACCTCCTTCTGGAGTCTTAAATGTTTCATCTTGGCTTGGTGGTCCTTCTCCTTTCCCATTAAACACTCTTACATTCAGTTTATAAGAACTAAAAGGCTCTAGTCCCGGCACCATTCCATGTGTTCTATTTCCACTGAAAGTCAACATCCTTTTTTCCACATGGCGCTTGATTTTTCCAGATAAATGTTCGACTTTCCAATAGTAAATCTAAATATATATGCGTGGATATTTTAAACATTAATTTATGCTGTTCTGAGATTGCATTATATTATACAGCCCAAATGAGTTTTTAGACAAGCAATTTGGCATGCTATATCCACAATATTTTTTTTAAAAATAAGAATTTAAAATAACTTAATTAAAGGAAATCCACTGATTTCTTCTCTAGCCATAAACTAGAGTGACTTTAAATTATCAGTGCAAAGCCATATAAAATCCTTAACATATGTAATATATTAGCATATTAGACCACTAGTATTTGAAGCAGATAAACTCCATCAAATCTGTACTCAGATATGGAAGTTATCTGGCTCTGATTTAGATAGTTGATTTAACATAGTCTATTTCATAGGGTTGTGAACAATTAAGAGATAGCATTTTATGGGATTCTTTAGAAAATGGCTAGTATAATTTAAATACATAAACATGATGTAAGTTTTACTGATTTTGTATGCACATTCAACCCAAGACTAAATATTGATATGACAGAAAATTTAATGTTACACATGTTACAAGGAACACTTAAATGTAAATAATAAGGTTAGACTAAAAACTCTGATAAACATCAAATAGCCATTCTCATAGGCCAGGGGTCTACAATCTTAAACACTCAAAGGGCCATTTGGACCAGGGGTGGGATCCGACCGGTGTAACTACTGGTTCGGTGATTTTACATTTTGCAGAGGAGCACGTGCTGGAAACGCATGTTGGGGCGACGTCGGAGCACGCCTTCTGACCCTCCAGCGCTCGGTCCTCAACTCTCCATGCTCTTCCAGGCCTGGCTTGCTGAGGTGGGGGGAGAGTAGCCCTGATGCCTCTGCTGCCCCCTGCCCACATGGCCCCAGCCATTGCTTCCTCAAAGGCATGCTGCATTTCAAAGGCAGCAGTTTTTGTCTGGAGGTACCAAACATTGTCCTGCTGTGACAACCGGGGCAGCCCTCTCCACTAGACTCCCCAATGGGCTTTTGTGCTCAGCGCTTGGCTGGGGGAGGGGAGCACTTCCTCATGACACACCCTATTTTCTCAACAAGGGAGGAGGAAGGTCACCCGAAGGAAGCCTCTGCCACGGCTCACACTTGTTCCTCAGCACACATACACACACATACACACGCACTGAACCCTGGATTGCGCATGTGAGGTTCAGCAGAGCCAGCCCACTTTTCCTGCTGCCCTGAGCTTCTTAAACCTGTGGCTGGGCGCTGCAGGTCCATCCCCCTTTCCATCGTCCTCTCCTCCTGGATCCCATTCACACCCTACCAGCCCTCGTGTTAGCGAGGCTGGCATTGGTTGCAAGGCATGCTCAGCACCAACAAAGACCAGAAGGCCCAGCATCAAAAAGCAGCAAGAGTGAGGCACCGGAGAATCCACCCCAGCCACTTCTCCATCCCCCACCATTGCCCTTACTTTCTCAGGCCAGGCGTGGAATGACTGGGAGGGGAGGGCAAGGGGCGGAGTCAGCCAGTGATGGGACAGGGAGCTGCAGCAGAGCAGAGACCCAAAGAGCCGCATGTGGCTCCGGAGCCATGGGCTGCCGACACCCGTCATAGCCCAAGAAACACAAAATAGTAGTTACTCTCATCTAGCATCTCAAGAAGTAAAATAAACAAATAAGGAAAACTCACACTCAAATATCTGTGGATATTTTTATAATAAATGTTGTTTAAGAAATGTCTATGATTAACTTACTTTGTATCCCTGAAGACGACCCCGGACAAACTTTAATGGAACTGGATCCCACTGCACTTTCACTAATGTACTGTTTACAACTTGCACTTGTAAATTGCCTGGAGCAATCATTGGCACTAACAAAGGACAAATGCAACAAATTCAAATTTAGAATCACTTGTATGTACAGTGTTTCCAGAAAAAAAATAGACCGGGTCTTGTTTTTTTTGGCCTCAAAATAAGCACTCGGGCTTATTTTTGGGACATTTTAGTTTTCTGATGTGCAGGAGGTGGTGAGCGTGGGGGCTGACAGGAGTGGGAGCACTGCTACTGCTGGTCCCGCCCCCGTCCCACTATCTACTTGCCTGTTGCTGCAACGGACCTAGCTCTCGGGGCACCCTGGCCTCTGCCCTCCCTGCTTGCTGGGGTCTTGTCGTGCCGGTAGAGCAGCTTGCAGCAGAACACTACATGGCTTGTCACGCTGGTAGAGCCCCTCACAACAGGATGCTGTGAGGCTTAGGGAGCCAGTGGAGCCTCTCCTGCCATAAGTAGCTCCACCAGTGCACTGAGCCTCGCAGCGTCTGTTGCGAGGGGCTCCACCAGCACGACAAGCCATGCAGTGTTCTGCTGCAAGCGGCTCCACCAGCACAAGGCTTGTGGTGTCCATCTGTGAGCGGCCACAAGCGGCTGCAGAAGAAGTTGGGCAGAGGCGCAACAGGTGTGGGAGCATGGAAGGCCTGGCTGTGTGGTCCTCAGGTAAGTGGGTGTGAGGCGCATGGGGCAGTTCTACCCCCCCAACCTAGCTTGATTTTTACACCTCATCCCACCTCTTACAACCCCAACCTACCTTACAACCTCCTACAACTAGATGGTGGGCAGGCTTAATTAGGGCTTATTTTTGTGGTAGGGCTTATATTAGGCAGACATGAAAATCAGGCTAGGGCCTGTTTTCGGGGTAGGTTGTATTTTTGTGGAAACACGGTACTTTGAATTTCATAAACGTAGAAAATTATTTTTGAATTATGTATTTTTACCACAATATTATTACTACTCAGAAAAGTCAGCTAAAAGCAAAAATTATAATAAAAAGTGAGTTAAAGTACAAAACTTACAGTCTTCTCCAGAATGTCCAATTATTGTTAATGGGTCATGTGCAGGTCCTAAGTCATTTAATGCTTGTACTTTTATCTCATATGGAACAAAAGTTGGTGTACCAGCTACAATATATTTAGATACATTTGCAACTGTAACAGGATGTCCATTCATCTTCACCATCATTTTGCTGCCAACTGACTTTGTACTGAAGACCTGGACCATTGGACTGAAAATCCGTTAAAGGCTAAAATGAAAAATAGAAAGGTATGATTTTTAATTAGCCATAGAAAAGAGGGTGAAGATAATATAAAGTTAATAGTTTTGTTCTAATGAAAGTGGTGATTTAATCAGCAATTCTTTCATATTCATGTGTGGCATACAGCTTGAGGAATCTGACTAATTTAATGACTCTTTACCTTGTTCTAAAAATAAAATCTCAAGTGGTACTCACAGGGGATAATAAATAGAAGGCAAAATGCCCCCTAAAATGCTATTAAAAGAAATGGGACTGGAAAGGACTAAAAAAAGAGGAGAGGGGAAATGACAAACTAAAAAATCACTTCCTTCTATAATTTTGTACTTCATGGGTGGCATAATGAAAATAAAAGTACCCTAACTGAACAATCTATTTCTGATACAGTTGCATTGTAGAATGACAACGAATTATAAATTGAAGTGCTATGGGCTGCATATATTGCTTATATACAACTTCTAAGTTGTAACTTATTCATGGGCGCTAACAATGAAGTTGGTCCTTTGTTTTAGCATTATCACTAGAAATCAGTATTGGAACCACACTAATTTCAATTCCCACATTTTGTTCTAAATGTATACTACTTTGGTTTATATCAAATTATATAGCAGTGTCACCAGATAATTCAAGTAGCACAGGTTGAATGATATTAATGGCATTTCAATGGGTTTTTTATATAACAGCAAGTCAATATTTAAAAATATTTTGCTGTTTTTCTGAGCTTTTTACCATACACTTGGGAAAAGTGAATATTAGTCATACTGCCTTCTGGATTTTATGTTTTCAAAAAGCTTACCTCCCAAGTGATCACCAAATTATTAGGTTCCGTTCCAATCCCTTGAACGTTAATAGGATTGTCATCTGGTTCTAAAAATTTAAAATTTTATATTTAAGTAAAATTTAGACCAAAGAGTTGAATGCTATTTATATACTAAGCAGATAGAGATGGCTATTTACTTGCAGGTTTTGTAAAGTATTTTTCAGAAGCTTCACTTGGTTGGCTCCTTCCAATTTCATTTACAGCTATTACACGAAATGAATAATTCACATATGGTGATAACTTTAATTTTACAGTTGTAAACATACTAGGAACTTCCATTTGGTAATTCCATATTCCTGGTTCGCGCAAAGCATCTTCATATTCAATAATAAATCCTGTAAATAAAATTAATGTAAATTTTGCTTTATAAAGCCTTATTTTCTTTTGATATCATTAGCAAAATACATATTTTTTGAGAAAAGTGTGTTATTATATGAAGAGTGTTGTAAATGTTTGAAAATTGAAGATTCTGAAGGTCAAATTTTACTTGAAAGCAATCAGACTCTGCAGGATTGGACCTTGGCATGAATTATAACAAAAGCATGGCATAATATTTCTGAATGATGCTAAGTGGAAAACTGAATCAAAGAAGTAACATTTCATGTATTTTGATAAAGAAAAATAGAGGACATTGCTACTGAATAGGTAGTTTGGTAAGTAATAAATAAATAGGTTGTTTACATTGCTATTTTGTACCACAGTTCAGTGCTTATGCAGAGGCACTTTACAGAAGCCTATTTGAACAGTCGTTTAAATGAAACAATCAAACAAATGCAGTTTATTGCAAAATGGAATGCTAAATGATATTCAAAATAAATAGAACAATCATACTTGTAATGGGGCTATTATTTTCATTGCCTGGTATCCAAGTGAGTTGAACACTTCTTTCTAAATAATCTGTTAATTCCAAATCATAAGGTGGATCAGGACGATCTGAAAAGGGAAGTAAACAACTGTTACATTCTAGGAAAAATTCTGAGCAAGCTTGTTTGCAATATGTTTCTGTGACCACTGGCATGCAACTGCAATGAAAATGTACAACTGACTTTGCTGGGAAACAATGCAGAACAAAGGCAGATTATTACATAAGTTCTAGTAACAACATCTGTTTTGCATTACAAAGTTAATAATAAATGACAACATTTTTGTCATGGTTCACCAGCAGTTTCAGTTTATGAGATGGTAATGATTAGAGCACTATTTTGTGTAAAACAAACATTTATTTACACTGAAAGAAAATAAAAATACATTCAATAACTACAAAAAACTGTTTCAGAATTACATCGTGATTGGAGCTTCTATAGGCTCACACAGACTTGATGTTTTTAACTTAATGAGAAACAGACTTTTCCCCCTACCTCTTTCATATTCAGAAATTGATTTTTGCTAAAAATGTGATAGAACCAGGATGTCAGATCTGTGTATCTGCCATTCCTCAATGGAAGAAGGGAGGAGGGGAAGTTGATACAAGTAATCCTTTTTGATGTAACCTGAATATATTAAATCTTATGTTGAATCTGTATAACCTACACATGATATACAACTGGAGGAGGGGAGCCAAATTTCTAGAAACCTGTCACCTCTTGAAGAGACAGTAAGCGGAGAAGGGACCATAAAAATTCCAGCTCTGGAAGATACTCCCTGGGAACTCTTCAAAAGATATGTTCTCAGAGAAGGGGAGGGGGGAATTAACATGTTGGTTCTTTGTTTGACAAAATACACATCTAAACAAGGGGAGAGGTCCTAACTCCCCTTATATATTACTGCATGCTTGGGAGCATTTAGACTCTGCTTTGACTAGTGTTGGAATCACGCCCTTTCAATAAAGAATTCCTTTTGAAATGCTTATTTCCAGAAGTTCATTCTTTTCGATTGAAGGGGAAAAGTCCAGTGCTTGCACGGGAAGTCCAATGCAATATAAACATGGTGGTTTTTTTTAAGAGAAGAAACAGGTCGAAGGATGTGTCAGTGCTTCCAATGTGAGCCTGTGAGTCTTTAAAACCCAGCAGAAAAGAGGAAATATGATTAATATCAGGAGTGTCAAACTCAAGGCCTGCAGGGTGCTTAATTCTGGTCTGCAGGCAGACATGGGAATGGCGAAGGACTGGCCCGTGATGCCTCTGAGCTTGTGGGGGCCCCAAGATCTGTTTTCACTGGCAGAGGGCTTCAAGAGGCCAGTCCTTGAAATTTTTCCCCTTTTGCATTTGAGCATCCAAGAAGGGATAGGAAAGGAGAAAGGGAAGGAGGAAAAACAAAGAAAAAGAAGGAAAGATGGGAAGAGAGCAAGGAAGGAAGGCTTCAGGATGTCGTCCAGTCTGAAAACGGGGCTGGCAGAGGGCTTCAGGAGACCATCCAGGCTGAAAACGAGGCTCGAGGGGCCACACATTGCCCTCCCGAGCTCCATTTTTGCTGGCAGAAGGCTAACAAAACAAACTAAGAGCAAAACAGAACAAAAGGAGAAATGTTTCTTCTTTCGCATTTGAGCATCCAAGAAGGGACAGGAAAGGAGAAAAGAGAAAAAACAAAGAAAAAGAAGGGGAGATGGGGAGAGAGCAAGGAAGGAAAAAGAAGGGAAGAAGGGAAGGAGGAAGAAAGGAGAATGAAGAGGGAAGGAAAAATAAGAAAAGGAAGGAAGTCCTGCCTTAGCATTTAGCCACCAGCAGATGGCAAGACTTCTCAGGAGGACAAAGGTTTGGTGCTCTCCCTGGTCTCGCCTTCCTCCGCTGGAGACAAAGGATCTCCCCAGCCCCACCCAGGCCATCACAGGTGCCCACAGCACAAGTGATGTCAAGCTGGCCACCCTGGCCACACACCGCCCCCCCCCAAGGTCAAACACAACCATGATGCGGCCCTCAATGAAATCGAGTTTGACAATCCTGATTTACATTCTTTACTCTATCTGATTGTGATAAATAGTGACAACCTATCGTAGAATTCAGATCCAGGAAAGTCACGCATTCCTTTTTAGATTTTTAAATATATATAATGTATATATGAATATAAATATGTATAAAGTAGCAAACAAAATTAAAAAGAAAATAAAGGATTTACAAGGAAGTGCTGCTACTCATAATTACCTTCCAAGCATGAGGAACTACAGATTAATTAATTAAACAATGCTTTAAAAGATAGATTCCTCAAAATTAAATTTAACCCCTAGTGTTTTTATAAAAATGTCTACTCTAATAGTTATGGAGAATATATCAGCCACCCATAAGGTGAAAAACTGTTCTTTTAATTATATCCCACAATCAGTGGTGATATTCAGCAGGTTCTGACCAGTTCTGGAGAACCGGTAGCGGAAATTTTGAGTAGTTTGGAGAACAAACAAATACCACCTCTGATTGGAGATTTTACAGTATCCTTCCCTGCCACACCCACCAAGCCATGCCCACAGAACCGGTAGTTAAAAAATTTGAATTCCGCTACTGCTCACAATCAAACTCACATATGACACCTATAACAAAAATTACCCCAAACTCATTCTAAACTGGTAAGATCTTGCTCAAGAATTATGTGTCCAAGACTAAAATGCTTAATGAATTAACAATAAAACTTTTGTTTCTTAATTAGGGGGAAATAGTTGCAAGAAGAAAATACAAATCTTAAAAATGTTAAATGTACTAAGTAATGGCAATGAGGAGTCCAAGTTTGCCATAACTTAGTACATTTAATATAGCACCATTTTTTTAAAGATGGCAACAGCGGCTGCATGTGTTTGTAGATGGTGCTCTGAAGTGTTGTGCAGAGAGAAGTTTGGAAAATTTGGATTGTAGAGATTGGTATGTGGAAGTGGAAGAGTGTGTAGAGGGAAGAGCAAGAAAGAGATAAGCTTGATAAACTGTTAGGCTGGAATTTGTTGAAGAGAGGTGAAGAAACTGATAGTCTGAGAGCTGGTAGAGTAGAATGGTCAGAAAGTAGTGATTGGAAGGTGAGATGGAGCAGAGGAGGTGGATGATTTTACGATTATGTGGCCTCCCTGATCTCTCCTGGACTCCCCTGACTGAAGCTAAACCCTGGTCTGAGAACTCAAGAGTCAGCAGCTGCAGCTCTGAATTTATGGTGTGGGTCATCTGATTGGAGGCAGAGCTGACAAAAGAAAGAAGCTTCTCTGGTCTTTGTTGGCAGCTGGGCCTACTCATGGTTATTACATTACAGTGTTACACGCTGTGGAGAGTGGCAGGCTGGCGTTGGGATTTCCTTTGGTTAACTGACAAGTGGGAGCTTGGATCTGTGAACTTCATGAGACATTGTAGGACTACACAGCTGCTAAATTTCCAATGCAGCATAGCAGGCCTTTCTGGCTATTTTTGCTGGCTACTTTCTGCAGTCTTGCTTCTACGATCCTGTGGGCAGGGGTGGGAGTCTACCAGTTCGTGCCTATTTGCTAGAACCGGTTGTTAACATTCTAAGCAGTGGAGAACCGGTGTTTAGAAGAAATTCCTGGCTTAATCCTGTAAGGAAGGCAAGAAGGAAACATTCTGGTGTTGCTTACAGAAACTGCCTCTCCGTTAACCCTTATAAAATTCTTGGCAGGACTAGACTTCCTGTCACAGGAATTTCTCTGGAGTTTTTTTCCCCTCTTTTGCTGTGTGTGGAGTGACTATTGTTTTTGTGGAGTGACCATTCAAAGTTAGAATGGCACTGAAAAAAGTGACTTATGACCATTTTTCACACTTACGACTGTTGCAGCATCCCCACAGTCATGAGAGGCCAGGTGAGGAGATACGTGTCTCGATGTGAGTGATATAGAGTAGACCACACCCAACCAATAACATGACCACCAAGCCACACCCACCATCTAAGCCACGCCCACAGAACCGGTTGTTAAAAATTTTGAATCTCACCCCTGCCTGTGGGTGTTCTATGGTTGGGCCTGGGAAGGCTGCTTGGGGGATCCTGGGGCTGGGGGAAAAGTTGAATGAGAGTTTGTTGGTCCCTTTCCCTCAGGCAAGAGCTTGGGGGAAGGAGTGGCTCCCTGCTTGGTGGGTGAGAGCAACTGGACAGGGTGCCGGTTATGCATGGAGTGGATGTATTCTGAGTGTGTTGGGAGATAAGGGAGGCTGAATTTGACCCCTCTGCAGCAATAAGGAACGGATGGTGTGAGTTTGAGGACGCTGAGAGCAAGTGCCATATAGTGCCTGTAACGGTCTGTTACAGTCTTGCCCCCAACTGTCTGTCAGTGGGAGTAGGGTTTCCCCCCCTTTTTAAGTGTTGTGGATGGGGGTGGGGTGGAATGGTTCTCAGGGAAGGCAAAGGAGGGCAGTGTTGGGTAGCAGCTGAATGTTACACAGGTTTTAATAATTCGTTCAGGCAATTATTTGAGAAATTTATACTTGACAAGTTTGATTTAATTATAATAATGAAACAGTTTAGCATTTCAGTCATAAATAAAAATAGTAACACAATTCTCATCAGATTTAACATAAATATATAACCAAACAAAAATAAAAAGAGAAAGTTTCAATCTGAAAAAAGCAAAAAGTTTAGGAAGATTTGGTATATAACACAAGCAAGACTTATTATTAGTTTACCGTAAACAATAGGTGGAACTGTCGGAGGAGCTGGAAAAAAGGATATTCATATAAACTATAAAATTTGTGTAAGTAGTCAGAATAAAGCAATACTCTTTATTACTAACATGACTTGCTATTGTAATAAAATGTAATTATTTTATTTGCAAAAATGTAAGTGCCTGAATTGAATTAAAACAACAACAAAAGCCTCTTTGATCTGAGTCCTGAATAGTCCTGCAGACAATTGTCAAATTATAGATTCATCATATTGAAAGGGGTCATATAGGTCATGTAAGCCAATTGTCTGCACAGTGCAGGAACCTTAAGCATTCCCAACAAAAGTCTGCCTAGCATCCATCCAACACTTGCAAAGAAGAGGAATTTAACATCTTTGGGTACTGGTCCCAGTAGTTTTCACTGTTAAAGAGATTTTATTCTCCATTAACATTACTTGAATTAGCTTTTCTACTATGCAGATCTACAATTTATATAGTTCCAAAGTTGTTCCAAAACAAGCGAGAACAAGTGTTTTTGTGTGACATATCTTACATATCTGAGAAATGCTATCATTGCCCTTACTTACCCTATCAGTATTTCTCAAAACCAAACATGTCCAGTTCAGCCAATTTCTCTTTACAGGATAACCTCTAACAATTTTCATTGCCTGCTCTAATTCTGTTCCTATTTTTATTATTCTTTCTTGAAGTATGCTGGCCAGAACACAAGAAATTACTTTAAATTGTGTAACTAAAACAAAACAAAGTAACTATTTCCTATAATTTGGAAATTAGCTTTTTATTGAGGATCCCTAACGCTGCATCTATATGTATGTACCTGTATGTATGTATGTATGAATGCATGCATGCATACATACATACATACACACATATATATATGCATATTTGGAGCCAAGATTTCCTGATGACTTATATTGTTTACATTTCATTACTATATCAATATCATTTTCTCAATTATCATCATAAAACCATGAATCCTCTTCACATACATCTGATTTGTCTTTCTTAAATGAACAATCTTTTTCACTTCACAGCTAAACTTCATTCTGTAACTTTCAGTTTATTTTTCTAATCTCTGAAGATTTTTAAAAATTATTTTCACCCTCCAGATTGCCTATTTCACTCAATTTTGTATCACTTGCAATTTGATAAGCATTGCCTTAACTTCAACAAGTTATTAATGAAAATATTGGCAAATTTAGAAAATTCTACATATTTTAAAGTCCTTCAGGATAATACAACAACTGACAAATACGAAACCACAACAAGTATTTCTTTAGCGCATACTGATATTTTGTTTCTCTCATTTTAATAACAGTATGTGCACCTCCTGGTTCTTTTGAAATCTGTCAAACAAGGCAATTAGGTCTTTGTGTGTTACTTCCCTGCTAATGAAAAACTATATTCTTCCATTAAACTTCCAGCTGCTATATAGGAGATCTTTCTACAAAAATACTTTCTAATTGGATATGGAATTTTAAAACAAGATTAATTTAATAATGTCTAGCTTACCAAATATAAATTCCAAGAAATTAAGATATTTTAAAATATTTTTCTATTAGACAGTTATTTTTTTAACTCTACAAAAAAAAGGAAGCTAATTTATGAAATCACATTATAAACAAAGATACATAGTAATTATAATGCATACAGAATCCTAAATATTAAGATTTTGGCATGGAAAGAAAATTTATAGAGAGAAAACTCAGAACTATATTTTCTTAGATTAGATCCAAATGATGTATATTCTAAAAGCTACCATTCTGTCAGGCAAGTATATGTATAAGAAATCATCCTTTCTTGTCTGGTTGTTTTTTTAATAACACTTTGGGTTCAAACCTAAGATAGCATTATAGTAGCAACTGAAAAATTATTTTGGTTGAATTTATGGGATCAAATATATTCTTACTTTTAGAATATTCCAAAACTGTCATATCAGAATAGCTTAAAACCAGTTAACAAAAAGATAACATGTTTTTGCTTTAATTCTACACTAGTTCGATACTTGTGCTTCACTACAAAAACCATGTGGTTGGGCTTAGTTTTTGGGGAGGAAAATAAGGGGAAAAAAATCTGCGTCTGCCTACCAGCATTCATCGGTATTCATCTGGGTAGCGTCATGTCAGTGCGTGAGAGAGTTGAGGGCTGTTTGAAAACTGAAGCAGTATTGGCTGTGTGAGCAAGGAGACAGCAAGGACCCTGGGTGTGGCTTAGCTCAACTGTTCTGTACTAAAGCTGCTTGCTGCTGTGAAACTGAAACTCTTCTGCTTGTGTTTTGCGCTTGGAACAAATGTCTTTTTTTCAGGCGGGAAGAGGGAATAGAACTCCTTAGCATCAGAGAGTGTTAATAATAATAAACGGAATACTAATGCTCTGATGGTCATTTTGAAAAATCCTTTCTTAGTGAGCACTAGAAGCCAAGAAGTACATATGTGCCAAATTTCAAGTTTGTAGGCTTTACAGTTGTAGAGATTTTGTGATGATGCGTGAGTGGTATTTCACTTTTATATATAAAGAGATTAAGAGAGATCTTACCCACAATAGTGAGTACAGCATTTGCAGAAACACTATCCAATGTAGTATTAGCTAGGCAAGTATATTCTCCACCATCCTTATCAGTCACATTCATAATGGTCAAGTTGTATTTACCTACAATAAACCTGTAATTACAATATATTTAATTATTCCATTATTGCAAACATTTCTAAATGTATAATTTATTAGTTGTAGTAAATAACAATAGCATCTGAACACAGATGTACTTACTTGACAGCAAGAGGTAGATAACTTTAATTTATTTATTACCATGATTTGTTAGCCATTTAAGAACTTTCTAAGGAGCTGCAGTGAATTTAGTAGGAGTTTAAATATTGAAAAATGAATTCACTACAAGTGTATGTTGAAATATGCATTCCACAGATATTGCTTAAACCAAAGCACCAAGAAATGACATGCATTATGGACAAATAACAAAGATTGGGGTTGGGTGTCAAAGCAAGGAAATTAAGAGAACAGTGTAATAATCCACCCCTTTTGTATATGTGTCATCATATCACACATATGTATGAAATAAGTGAACCTTGCATTCTAGTGGCATGATACTGCTTTTATCATTTTGATGAAAGCATCATAATCTGTTATTGTTTTACTAACATTAGTTTAGTGTAAAACCATGATGGGGAACCTATGGCCGGAAATGGTATGCAGAGCCATCTCTCTGGGCATGCAGATCCATTGCCCGTTGCTCTTCTGGGTCCGGTGCATCAGCCAACTGGTCTTCACATGCATGGGAGCACCAGAAACAGAAGACCAGCTGCCCCAGCGTGTGTACATATATGTGCTGGGAAGATGATTTTCCGGGTTTTAGTGCACATGCATGCACAAAAACCAGCTGGTGCGCATGTGCATGCTGGAATCCGGAAGAGCAACAGGCAACGGCTTGCATGCCCAAAGACATGGAGAGGGGATCTTGGCGGTCGCTTCCTAGGGGACTGGAGCTGTCAGCCAGGACTGGCGGCTGGGGCTTCCCTCCCTCCCTGCCCAAGTGGGCTTCTTGCATGGCCCCAGTCCTCCAGCCCATGGCACAGATGCATGTCCATGGTCTGGAGCACCTGGATTCTGGCCAGGATGCTGGAGGAGGAGAAGCCACCATCGGAGAGGTGACCTTCCCCAGGAGGGCCAGAGGAGAGTGCAGCTCCTCATGCATGGAGATGCCACCGAGCGCCTGGCTCACCAGCAGGGGAGCAACTGCAGGGCCCAGCTGGTCGCTTCTCCCCTCTCCCTGCGGCTGCCACTGCTGCTCTTCTGGGGCGGCGGGGCTTCACAGGAGCTGAGTCCACACGGGAGGAACATCTACCCAGCACCAGGGAAAGCAGTCGCACTCTTTTGGCAGAAATGGCGGGAGGGGGGAGCTGTGCTGGCTTGTTCTCGATGGCAGGCTGGGTGGAGGTGCTTCATTGATACTCTTTTGGCCAGCTGATCTTCGCATGCATGGCAGAAATCGGAAGACCAGGTGACCGGCTGCTCTTTTGGTTTCCGGCACGCAGGCACGCGCAGTCGCGTGCGTGCTCCCGTTTCAGCACTTGGTGCTAAAAAGGTTCGCCAACACTGGTGTAATGTGTTAATCATTACACCAGGGTGTGATGCTAGTTCGCCTCCTCATGGTGCACCCTGGACAGTACAGAAGTGTGAATTAAACGATTGGCAGCCAGACTACATTGAAGAATTGGCAGTTAACAACAGTTGGCAGTCACACATCTTTGTAAAACTCCTGGCTCTCTAAATACATTGGAATGGATAAACAAAATGGCTCCCTGTCCTGAGCCACACTGCACCACCAGCTCTACGAAGGCAGGAAACCTTAGTGAAGGACTACAACAAAATCACAACTCGCTCAACAGCTAACAACTTTGATATCAACACACAGTGGAGAGCCAAATGAGCTGCTGAATGCCCAAATACAGGCAGTTATGTAGATGACCCTACACAAAAGGTGCCAGGTTTTGACCTTCCTCGCCAACACTGGTCAACTCTGAACAGGCTCCGTATCCAACATGATGTCTGCCAGGACTCATTGTGTAAGGGGGTCTTGTCTCGATCCCTCAGTGTGATTGTGGTGCTCCTCAGATTGTGTCCAAATGTCCATCAAGAGCTTACATCGGCCCAAAGTCTGATTTTTTTCAACATAGACCACCCTGTTCTTGAATGCTTGGGTGGACTGACATTAACATTTGAATTACTATAAGTCCATATATTTGCCATATGCTAAATATAAATCATTATACCATTCTGGTTTTCTTTTCTCTTTACAACTGATGTATGATCCTAGGAAAAGATACTTGGTGAATATATCAAAAGATGCAGTATGATGTTACACAAAAGGGTAACTTATATTGAATCTTATTGTATCATACATGCCTCATAATTCGTGCATTGCAGAAAGCACTATCTTAAAAAAAAGTAGTAACACTTTATCTGCAACAGAATACATTATTAAATTATATCTGGAAATATGTATTAAATCCCCTTATTTGTGTTTTATTAACTTGCAAGGAAGTGGGGCTAGGATTAGAAATACATACCGCCCATCATCTGGCAATTGATCATTTTCCTTCAACCATATAACTGTAGGTATTAATGTTGCATCATGTTTAATTACACATTCAAAGAAAACTTGCTCCATCCTTTGTACTACTTTGAATTCAGGCTGCTTAATAATCATTGTGGGTTCTGAAATATAAAATAATTACTATGATACTTAACAGTTACAAATCAGCAAACAGATTAGGAGGCTTTTATTTCAGAGCCAGGATTTCTTACCCTTGATTTCTAACTGAACGTTATTTTGTGCTTTTCCTAGTTTATTTCTTGCTATGCAGGTGTACGTGCCACTGCTGTTTTTCTGTGCTTTCAGAATTCCCAAGGTGCCATTATTATGGAAAACATACTGATTGCCCTGGAGAATGCTACCTTTCACTCCTTGAAACCTATGTATTGGAAAGAGATTATCCAATTTATGCATTTATTTAAACTTTATTTGGAGGCAACATGTCTACTGCATCCCTAAACCCCAATAGAAATGTAATAATATGTGACAAACTGTAGAAAGATGATTATATACATACACACACAAAAAAGAGCCAACTCACACAAAATGTTAAACAAATGATTTGATTTAATATGCTATTTTTTAATATAATGTCCCCAATAAATTTTGAGACTACAACATATCACACAAGGCTAACATTTTCAATCTTTCCATTCCATGATCTGAAATTGCTGTTGATCCCTGGGTGATTATATTGATGAGAGCACTTGGTAGGGGGAATTGCTTACCCCTGTGATCCCAAATTTAATTGACTCCCCTCCTGTTGGCAGTTATTTAAAAGAAAAGATAATTATTATTTATAGTCATGGATGTAATTTGTCATCAGATGTTTGCTAAGTAGTGTAAGACAGATTAATTGTGTATACAATTGAAAACTAAATAAATTAATCAAGGTTCCCTTCAACATGAAATGGAAGATGAATAGTTAAAGTACACAAAACGATATAGATTTCTGTTTAACTTTACAGATTCTCACAATATTCATTAGTTTAATGTGTGCTAAGTATGAATGATCTCCCCCCATTGTGAGCAACTTACCATTCAGCTTCAGGCATAGGTGAACCAAAAAAAGCACAATCTAGAAACGCAGGCTTATTTTCAATAACTTGATAAAGTTTATTGTATGGAGTAAGGATTCTTGGTGGTTCAGCTGGAAAATAAAAATATATTTTAAAATGTTGTGAATATTTTGAATGCATTTGTGTAGGAAACTTTATATATCTAGCTTATTTATATAAGTATATATGACTACCATTGATGAGGTTACCTACTTTGGGTAATTTAATGCCCCAATAATATGTAATAATAATATTGCCATTATCATATCCTAAGTGAATTAAGTAGAACTCTCTGCTGTTACAGATATGTAACTTTGGGGGAACAGGTGTCTTTTGTTTCAGTAAATTCAACCAGCTTGTTCCTTCGCTGACCATAGGGGGTGAGATATTAACCCCTGTGGAAAGGGCGCGCAATTTGGGTGTCCTCCTGGACGTGTGGCTGTCTTTGGAAGAACATATTGCGGCCATCGCCAGGAGGGCTTTTTATCAGATTCGTCTGATCTACCAGTTGCGACCCTTTCTGGATCTGGACGCACTTCACACAGTCACCTCCGCCCTCGTCATCTCCTGCTTGGACTATTGCAATGCTCTCTACATGGGGCTCCCCTTGAAGATTCTCCGGAGGTTGCAGTTAGTTCAGAATGCAGCCGCGCGGATGATCGTGGGCGCCCCTCGGGACGCCCACGTAACACCACTTCTCCGCGGGCTGCACTGGCTTCCTGTGGCCTTCCGGATTCGATTCAAGGTGGTACTAATAGTATTTAAAGTGCTCCATGGCTCGGGACCTGGATACTTACGGGACCGCCTGCTGCCACCAACAACCTCCCGCCGCCCAGTACGCTCCCACAGGGTCGCCCTACTTGGGGTACCGCCGCCCGATCGCTGGCGGCTGGTGGCCCCAAGATTACGTGCTTTCTCTGTGGGAGCCCCCTCCCTTTGGAATTGTCTCCCCCCGGAGATACGAGCCATGTCAGACATCCTAACCTTCCGGCGCGCAGTTAAGACCTTACTGTTTAAACAGGCCGGTTTGGCCAAATAAGGGTCTTTGGGGTTTTTAAATTTTTAATAAGGGTTCTAATTTTTATCTAATGAGACTTAATCATATATTTATTTAATTTTGATTTTAAATTCTGTTTTATCTGTACTTATTTTATATGTTTAGTATGTACACCACCCCGAGTCCCTTTTTGGGAGAGGGAGCGGTATAGAAATACGAAAAAATAAATAAATAAATAAATAAATAAATGCAATATTTGAGATCTCAATAATAAATTTATCAAGATTTTTTTATTTTCCTAGACAGTTCTCTGCCTTACATCTTATGTAAAATTTTGAATAAGACTAGTAACCATCTAACAAAATATTTAATGGTTTCTTTAAGTCAGACATTCTTAATCCAGGGACCACATGTAATCCAGTTTGGTATAGCAGTTAAAGTAGCAGGCTAGAAATCAAAAGAATTTAAGTTCTAGTCCGACTTTAGACACAAATCCAGTTGGATGGCTTTGGGCCATATGCTTTCAATTGTATGAAGAATACAAGGGCAAACCACTTCCAAAAATGTTGCCAAGACAATTGCAGGGACTTGTGCAAGCAGTCACCAGGGGTTACCACTGATTTGAAGCCATACATATCATAAAAAGTTGTGTAACACAAATAATTTTCTTATGCAAATTACCTAGCCTACTGATCTCCCACATAGAGATAAATAGGACTGCATGTAAGACAATGGCTCAGTGGTTAAACGATGCTTAGCTTGCCAGCTGGGAAGTTGATAGCCCATGTTCGAAACCCAAGTGCCACACAATGGGGTGAGCTCCCCAGCTTCTGCCCACCTAGCAGTTCAAAATTGTGCAAGTAAATAAATAGGTACTTCAGTAGCAAGGTAACGGCGTTTTGTGCCTCTTGGCATATAGACATGCTGGCCACGTGACCACAGAAATGTCTGTGGATAACTCCGGCTCTCTCAGCTAAGAAGCACCATTCCTTAGAGTTGGACAGGGGAAATCTTTACTTTTATAGGTTCTAGCCTACTAATCCCCCTAATAAAAATGAATAGGGTTGTATGTAAGACTTTATTGGGGCTGAAATTTGACGTTGAGATATCAAATCTGATATTCATTATATTCCTTTTTATTCTTTAACTATACTGCTTTATGAATTTTAATATAGTTAAATTTATATTAATATAGTAATATAATTGAGGTGCCGGAAAGACAAGTTCAATAAATACTAATAAGTCAACATTGTAGCATTTACTGCCTACTAATGAATAATAAAACATCATTAATATTGTTTTTTTTTTAAATTTTTAAAAATCACCAACTGTCTTACCTAAAATATTCACAAATGCATTTGCTAATAGATATCCATATTCATTAGAGGCATTACACTGGTATACAGCACTTGATCTTTCTTGCACATTAGTGAAAATAATTGTATCACCATCAACTTTTCGACTGGGATCCTCAGGAGCAACTATTAAAACACAGATGATAGATTAAATTATTCAACACTAAAAAAATTGTCTCTGGATTGTAATAAAATAATTTGAAGGAAGGTCAGAAATACTGCACATATACATACATGTATATATCATTGTAAGAGAAGAAACAGACATCTTGTGATCTCTGGAACTAAAATTATATTTATTATACTTGCTAAGCTTTCGTCAGCCTCTGATGATGTCAAGCTTAGTATGTATAATAAATATAATTTTAGTTCCGGAGATCACAAGATGTCTGTTTATTCACATATATACATAAATAAATACATACATACACACACATACATACATATGAGCTCCACACTTATTCCTTCACTCTGTCATGCACCAACCTTATTCTAGAGAGAGAGAGAGAGAGAGAATGACTGTCAAAACTCCAGAAACAAGAAAAGTAGCTCTGGGGAGGTCAGTCATAAATTAGAAGCGAGGACCACTTGTATTTGGTTTGCCAGTCACATGACCACCTGGCCATGCCCACCCAGTCACATGATTAACCAAACTACATCCACCCGGTCATGTGACCACCAAGCCATGCCATTCAGCAAGCCATATCCACAAATTAGGCCACACCCACAGTACCAGTTAAGAAATTTGAATTCCACCCTTGGGTGGGTGGCACTGAGAAGGAATTTGTCGCACCAAGGGGCGGTAGACTGAAAAAATTGGGAACCATTGCTCTACACCATTTCTGACAAATGGCAGTCAAATCTCTCAAGTGATGAAGCTTCCACAACTTCCAAAAGCAAGCTGTGCCATTGGTTGATTGTTCTCACTGTCAGAAAATTTCTTATTTCCAAGTTAAAATCTCTCTTTGTTCAGTTTCCATCCATTATTCCTTGTCTGGTCTACAGGTGTTTTAGAAAATAACTTGACCCCTTCCTCTGTGGCAGCCCCTCAAATATTAGAAGACTGCTATCATGTCTCCCCTGGTCCTTCTCTTCACTAGACTAGCCACGCCCAGTTCCTGTAACCGTTCTTCATATGTTTTAGTCTATAGTCCCCTAATCCTCCTGGTTGCTCTTCTCTGCACTTTTTCTAGAGCCTCAACATTTTTTTTATAGTGTGGTGGCCAAAACTGGATGCAGTACTCTAGGTGTGGTCTTACTAAGGTTTTATAGAGTGGTATTAGTATTTCACTTGATCTTGATTGTATTCCTCTGCTAATGCAACTTAGGATTGTGTTGGCTTTTTTGGTTGCTGCTGCACACTACTGGAACATATTTAGCTGGTTGTCCACTAAGACTCCAAGATCCCTCTGACAATTACTGCTATTAAGCCTGGTTTCACCCAGTCTATATGTGTACTTTTGGTTTTTTTTGTCTAAGTGTAAGATTTTACTTTCTCTACATTGAATTTCATTTTGCTATATAGGGCCCAGTGTTCAAGTCTGTCAAGATCCATGTGGGATCTTGAGACTATCCTCTAGGGTGTTAGCTATTTCTGCCAGCTTAGTATCATCTGCAAATTTATTAAGTTCCCCTTCTATTCCTCATCTAAGTCATTTATGAAAAATACTGGGCCTAAGACAGAATATTGTGGTACCCCACTACTTACTTCCCTCCATGTAGACATAGATCCGTTAAGGACTATTGTTGAGTATAGTTTGTCAGCCAGTTGCAGATCCATCTAGTGGTGATGCTATCTATCCCACTTTTTTCTAGCTTACCAAAAAGGTTGTGGTCCACTTGGTCAAATGCCTTGCTGAAGTCTAAGTATATTATGTTCACAGTATTTCACTGGTCTGCTAATTTAGTCACTATATTGAAGAATGAAATAAGATTGGTTTGGCATGATTTGTTTTTAGAAAAACTAGCTAACTGCTAGTTATTACTTTACTTGTTTCTAGATGTTAGTGGATCTATTTTTTATTATCTTTTCTAATATCTTATAATTATATAATTATAATTGGACAATCTTGAACTATGTTGTCTATGGTTAGACTTAAGCGTAGCACACAAAATTATCTGCTACAATGTCCTATCAGTCAATGACTACTTCAGCTTCAACCACAACAGTACAAGAGCACACAACAGATACAAACTTAATGTAAACCATTAAACTCGGTTGCAGAAAGTACGACTTCAGCAACAAGTGGTCAATGCCTGGAATGCACTACCTGACTCTGCTGTTACATCCTCTAACCCCCACTCCTTTAACCTCAAACTATCCACTATTGACCTCATCCCATTCCTAAGAGGTCTGTAAGGGGCGTGCATAAGTACACCATCGTGCCTACCATCCCTGTCCTATTGTCCCCATTTATTCGTACCTATTTCCTGTATTCTTACTCATGTTTGTATTATTTACATTATGCTTATTTTAATTTTTATTCTAGTCTGTCTTTTACAGTTACGTTTTTGGTAGGTTGGGCTATAGTTTCTTTTTGTGTAAAGACCGAGGCAAAGAATGAGTTAAGCAGCTCATGATACCTTCTCTCTTTAGTGGACCGATTGTGTCTCTCTTTCCAGTTTTTGTACTTGTCCTTTTCATTTTTCAATTCGTCAGAGGGATCTTTGTGCAGCCATGCTGGTTCTTCTTGGATTTCTTGTTTTTCTTTCTCAGTGGTATTGTGCTGGTCTAGGCTTTTATGATCATACTTTTCAGAGTTTACCAAGATTCTTGAATTGTTTTCCCCTTTAGGATTTTCATCCAAGGAATCTTTCCCAAGTTCTCTCTGAATTTATTGAAATCAGCTCTCTTAAAATCTCTAGTGTCATTATGTTCTATTGCTTGTGTTTGCATTATGTTGAATTCTAGTACAAAATGGTCACTGTCACCCAAGTTTCCTGCAATTTTAACTCCCTATATCACTTCTTCTCTGTTTGTAAGAATTAAGTCCAGTATGGCTGGTCCTCTAGTTCCCTCCTCTACCTTTTGGACAACAAAGTTGACAGCTAGGTTAGTCAGGAACCTATTTGATTTCTCACTTGGTGCAGAATTAGTTTTCTAATTGATATCAGGGTAATTGAAGTCTCCCATTACCGCTGTAGCTTGTTTCCTACATATATTTGTTAATTGGTTGGCAAAAGAACATCTATTTTTTCTGCTTGATTGGACGGTCTATACTTTACACTTATGGCCATGTCATTCTTTTTTTTTCTTTTATATTGATCTATATGCCTTCTAGAAGGTTTTCGTCTTTAGTTTCATGCATTTCTGTAGCAATATAGTGGTCCTTTACATACAATGCAACTCCACCTCCTCTTTTATGGGGTCTGGGTTTTTTTAACAATATCAGCAAAGATAAACTCCATTAATATTAATATGAACATTCCTGCAAGCTAGCTTTTGATTTTATATATAGACTCAATATGTCTTAATATTTTTTGAGATGCACTTACAACTGGAGATAGAAATTACACTGGAATTTTCTTCATGCAAATATAAAGTACTCAGTTATGGTTTCTCTTCTCTTCTTCAACAGATCAAGGTAGGCAGTTATGTCTCTATAAATATTTCTATAATTCTCAACAGGAAGGTCAGTAGTGAAGAAAGCTGGGAGCTATAACAGCAGATGTTCAGAGGCTTACTTTTGGATTATATGAAAATATAATGGGATATTGTTTTCCTCAAAAGATTAAAACATAGCAAATGCTTCTAATATAATTAGGAAGGTAATTTCATACTCTTCCTCCCCATTTATCTTTGTTACTCTCAGTTTTGTTTCCCATCGTGCTTGGAATATCTTCAATCTGCTTGGAATTCTTTTTAGGAGTGTACAATCAAGTATAAAAATAAATGTAAAATCAATTATGCAATTAAATGTATAACCATCTATATACCAATTGAGCATCTCAGTGGATGAAAAACATGAATAATCTTTTATAAAAATAAATACAGTATTAAAAATCTTCTTAAAGTGCTTCTCCATTATATGAGTTTAGCAATCTAGGGCTTTCTTATCCTTTTCCTCTAATTAATTGCTTCACATGAGATGCTGGCTCTCTCTTTGCGAGCTACAATTTGAAATGTTCTTTTTCAGAGTCCCTGAATCAATGTGCATAGCAACTTTAATGGGAAAGAAAAAATAAACTTCAGAAAGGGTTGAACGGTAGCCTGGTTTAGAAATCTCAAGGAACTACTATTTCACGCTGAAGCACCTGATAGAATTGGTTTTAGATTCCTTTCTTCAACTTCTTAATGATCTGACTACTTTGCAGATTCAAAATCTCCTACTTTGTAAGACAAAATATCATTAATTTCTTCTTAAATAAATAAATGAATTTATAATTTTCAATTTTAGTTTTAATCATTATTCTCTCTGTGTGTAATCTTTAGAGAATAATGTCCTTACATTAATGTCTTTAGAGAATAATGTCCTTACATTAAACCATACTATGGAACCTCTACAAATGTGGAAAATATTTTGCTCATTCTTAACAAAACTTTGATTACTTGTTCAAAAACTTATACTGATAAAACCACTAATATCAAGCAAGACTCTAACATGACATAAAAGTGAAACAGCCCATACTTTCAACTGGAATTCCATTTGCTAACCAGCTTATGCTGGGTTTAGGATTGCCATTAGTTCTACAAATCAAGGAACCATCTTCTCCAGGAGATAATACAAGGTTTGAAGGTTCTCTTATCCAATAAGGGGCAGCTGAGTTTAAAAGAAAGAAGCAAAAACATTCATCATTCATTTTTGCAGTGGTAGCAGTATATTAGGTTACATATGTTAATATACTTAATGTCAAAACTCCAAATATATACAGAACAAAAATGCATTTATTAAAAATAGAATAAATTAATTGGTTAATAATCAAAAGTTTGGTAGCACTTTTTCAAACTAACAAATTTTTATTAAAGGCATAAACTTTAATTACCTACAGCTCACTTCGTCTGTTTGGTTGTGATTCTAAAAAGATGCATAAATCATCTTTTTATACTAAGAGTTTTTACATTCAATAGTCAATAAACTGTGTGGTAGAGACCTTTTTTCCAATCTCTACAAATCTTATGTCATAGTGAGTATAGTGAGTCGAGAGACGGAAGGATGAGAAGAGTAGTTGAAAATACAACTATGAATAGTTCCTTGCTCAATGTTCATTTGTTCAGAGACTGTTTGAAATTAGTGTTGAATGAAAGGACATAGGATTTAGCCAAATTCTGGCCACTGCAGTGCTTCTGCAGTCACATGAATAAAATTTGAGCCCACTTGGGACCATCTGCATTTACAACTGGCATTTACCTACCAGCTGCTACCAACTGCCCCTGCTACCTGGCCTTGCTGTGCCTGACACATTGTGTGTGCCAGTACTGAAATAGTTGGGCCCTCTTTTGTGCCACCTTCTTTCACACCAGTACAGCTAGAGTTTTTCTCTGCCATGGCCATGATCTCTGTTTGCTGTGCCAGCCAGCATCTTCATTTGCAGCTAGGGTGAAAGAAGATGGCATGAAAGAAGGCTGTGCCAAGTATGTAGTAATACATGTTGCAGCAGTTAGCAGGACTAGGCAGCAGGGGCAACTAGTGGCAGTGGATTGGTAGGCAACCAAAAGGACAGAGATGTGAGGCAGCTGGGGGGAATTTAAGAGGAAGCGGTCTTTACCTTCCTGGGCTCAAGACTGGAGACAGTAACTGGCTCAAAGTCAGTCAGCCAGCTTACATGCCTAAGGTGCAACTAGAACTCACCGCCTCCTGATTTCTAGCCTAGTGCTGTAACCATGAGATCAAACCGCCTCTTTTTTTGTTATAAGATCCTATGTTATTTGAAGTTTTGTGTAGCAAATTTCTGATCCTGCTCTTGAAGAATTCCAGATAGTCAAATTTAAGTTGTACCCAGAAATGCCAGATCTGAGCAATTTTGAGGCCAGAAACAACATGCAATTGTGATACTTATATTGTCCCTGGTGCTCTCTCCTTGCTGCACTGACATGTTGCAGTTTATTACAACTTTTATAAATCTTTTTATTTTTTTAACATTTCTTTCCTCTCATTGGTTCTATTATTTACTACTTCACCCATAATATCATGTAATTAAAATGTAAACTTAGATGAAAGAAAACTATAACTGCAACCCTCAAGAACTGAAAAGTTGACTAGAATAGTCCATCAGATTCAAATAGATTACATTTTACATATTTGAAGTTCCTCCTTCTTATCATGTTTATCATGTTTATTATGAATTATCAATAGGAATAAGACAGTAAGAAAATAAAAAGTTTTTATGAAGTTTCAATTAATCATATGCAACTTGGCCACTTTTATTTTTATTAAAGGATATATTTCTGATCTGGCATGAATGTGAATTCAGAAATGTTTACAGAATATACATATTAACTTTTAAATGGTAAACACGGTAACAGTAATTTTACCTTTGACATTAACTGTAATAACATGATAAGCAGAACCCAAACGATTTGTTGCCATGCATTTGTATTTTCCTGAATCAGCTTGAGAAACATCTATAATTTTGAGGGTTTTATGAAAATTTTCGAAGAAAGTCCTGTTGACAGGAAGGTCACCACCCTCTTTGCTCCAGCGGATTAATGGCGTAGGTCTAATAGAAGAAAATATCATTAAGAACAGTTGAGATTACAACGTTTAAAGTACATTTTGGAGTTTTTAATAATTAAACAAATTTTATAATGGTTTTAAATCCAAACATATAATCATTTATTCTATGTTTTATAAAAAGGTACTGAATACTTATTACACGGTATTTAAATTTTATTGGCTCTATTGCCTACCTATGTGTTATCTTAATTGGACAGGGCTGAAAGGCAGTATTGCCACTCGCTTTAATTTGATCAACTATAATAAAAATAATGGTATGTGGGAAAGACCTTGGGAGCTGAGCAAGGAGATGCTGCCAGTGGAATGATCAGATAAAAGACAGCATAGCCCACAGCTGTATAGTAGGTAACCATAGCTGTATAATGATATCATTATTCTTATTTTCCTTGATTAAAATGACAACTCACAATCCTTCTGCAATACATTCCAGCATAAGAGTGTTTCCTCTTAGTTCGATTTTACTACTTGCATTTCCAGCAGGTGTTAGAAGAGTTGGCTGTCTTTCTGAATAAAATCTGGCTAAAAGAAAAAGAAATAAAATTATAAATCATTTAAATGGAAACAAAATCTTCACTAAAATGAATTATTTGTATCCAGTGCAATGCATGCATAAATATATCTATGCATTCAGTTAATTATATATAAAAATAAATGTTTTACTAGGTTCTATGATTAGTTCAATTACCTAATCATTTTGGCAAGAGATAATTTTGGCAGAAATAAGGGTTTTGCTTTGTATTATCAAAACCTTGCTTTTCCTATCCTTTTTTTTAACTGCAAATTTGATCACAGATTGCAAAAGCAACTTTTCCTTGGAAAATTTATTCTTTAACTCTAGTATAAAAACTTGTAGGATAAATAAAACACAACAATGAAAATATTAGGCACTTGGTTATAATGATGGGTAAAGTTTTTCATGGAAAATCTTTGATTTTGAATTATATATTAATTTTAATTATACAATTTAACTATCTTCCATGTACATTCAAACTCTTGCTCTCATTAATGGGATTTTGAATAGTTAAAAGCAAGGAGGATATAAAGTCCTTATGTACAGGAGCTCAATCCAGCTTTAGTTCCTGTGGTGGAATGTAGTCTGGATTCCCAGGAAGGAAGGGCTGCATTTCATAAGCAAAGAGGCAATGAAGCTTGAAATATTTGGTTGGGAGGAAGACATTAAGAGGGAGTTCCTGCCTAGCAATTTCAAGAATATATCTATATTGAGGCAAATAGTTTCTTAGTTTGGCATGATTTCTGTCTACAAGTAAGGAACAATACAGGAAACTACTCAGAAATCACTTTGTATGTATTTCTTGATTCCTAAGTGGCTTGGCAGTTCCACAACTTAGAACTGTAATTTGATATAATTTTATTCTTTAGGGATTTCTAATATCTGTCCATACTTAGTTCCTTAACTTGGGAATTATTTTAAATAATGGAACAAAGGGAGAAAGGTATTATAAAAAATAGTATGTTTCAGAAATCTAGAGTGAGTAGGGCGACCTGCTGTTTTTTGCATATGAGCTTTATGCATTCAAAGAAAATAAGTTACCTACTCTTTTAAGGGAAAAGGGAAAATTATCAAGACTGTATTTAACAAAAGTTGCAAATCAGCAGTACAAAAATGTTCTAATTTAAATGCTGTTTTATGAAAAAGTAGAAGACAAATAGTATTCTGAGTGTGTTTGTATTCCTTAAATAGTCATGGGCAATGAGAACTGAAAAGAAAAAAAAATCCCACTTTTAAGTAGGTAAAGTGAAGTAAAGGGAGCTTATTATATCTCATACACACACACACACAGAGAGAGAGAGAGAGAGAGAGCTGGTAATATAATGGACTAGCTGGTTTGTCTTTTTATTCATTGCTTTTTAAAAACAAAAGTAGATATTTATAAAAAGAATAATAATCATAATGAGAGCCATAGCTTTCTACCTTCATAAAGGACTAAAATAAAGAAATAAAATGTCACATTAGAACATGAATAATTTGAAATACGTAGCAAATATATTCATCTTAATGCAAATTATTAAGTAGTTAACAATACATTTAGTAAAGTATTAAACAGAACAATTAGTTTTCCATTGCTTATTAACAAATGCATTATTGTGTAGTTCCAGAAATAATGAATCATCAGAAAATTAAAAAAATGAAAAGAAATATTGTTAGGTTGATTCTTGGGTCAAAATGAAACATGTTCTTCATGCAAATATTTTGCTGTTATTTCCTGGTTATCTAAACTTTTAGTAAAGTTTAGTAAAGTTTTAAACAGAACAATTAGTTTTCCATTGCTTATTAACAAATGCATTATTTTGTAGTTCCAGAAATAATGAATCATCAGAAAATTAAAAAAATGAAAAGAAATATTGTTAGGTTGATTCTTGGGTCAAAATGAAACATGTTCTTCATGCAAATATTTTGCTGTTATTTCCTAGTTATCTAAACCTAACATTATTATGTAGATTACTTAACATATCTCCAGTTCTAATGAGATCTATATTAATGTAGTATGAGCAGTAAGATTAAACAGCCATAAATGAATGTTAGTTAACCAAATTCTGTATGAATGGAATAATATTTATCTCTAAAACTCACCACCATAAAAATCAGTGTCACTCATATTAGCAGTTAATGTTTCATTCAATGAATCCACTGAAACAAATAGAATATAATGAAGAATGCAGCCAACAAAATGTGGGACTCAGAAATTAATCCTGTTATCACTACACCAATGCTTTTAACCCCAAGCACAAAGGAATTTGGAACACAATCAGTGATCCTTCTTAGTGTTCAACATGTATAGATATATTTTGTTTTTTCATGTTCAAGTTAGGAAACAGTCCTTTTCTGGCTGAGAAGCATGTTTGACTCCTACAGAGTTACTTCCCCTATACTAGAAATTCCTAAATGTTGAGGAAAATCCACCCGCCTCATTCAAGAAAATTTCTCAAAGAGGTGAGGGTTGTAATTTGGCACAAATATGACATAAATTATTTAATGTTTCCTGGTTACAAAAGCTACAAATTGTTCTTCTATTCTACTATGTTTTTTGAAGTGATTATCACATGAAACTTCACTTGCAAGTATGATCTGATTGGCATCATCAATCAAACTGTATTCAAATGAAACTTGAAATTTTGCTAAGCAGTTACTTAATCCTACTAATATCAGAAGACTTCAAGTACTGAAACTATTTGAGAATAGCAACATATACTGCTTTAGTTGTAATAAAGATATATTGCAAATTATTTTGATTCCTTTCTAAATGGTTCATTTCAGTATATTGCAAGAAGGCACAATTTTGCAAGAAAATGTTTTCTACCATACCAATATAAATTATATTTTGGCTAAATATAATGTCTACAACCAATTTAGAAATTAATACTTACCTGGTTCAACTTTTAATGAAATAGGTTGTTTCTGTTGAATAGTTTGAGTGTGGTTAAATCTTGCATAACATATATAATCTTCACGGCTATCTTCTTGTATTATATTAGAAAAATAAAGGTCTCCATTTAGACTTTGTGAAACTCTATTATTTTGAGGCAGCTTTTGAAAAGCTATAAAAACAAGAAATGAAACATCTGTAATGCCAATATAGAATTATTTTAAGCATATATATATATATATATATATATATATATATATATATATATATATATATATATATATATGCTCCATCTTCAATGGAGTTTATGCGAGGTGAAAGGGTCTGCCTCTCCTCTCCATTCAAGAAATTAAAAACTCTCGAAACATCAGCATTTCAAAAGAATAGAATAGAATAGTTGGAACACCCCACCGCTCAGTCTGAAGTTGAATTAGCCAATCCACAGGTGCAAAATTGTTGTGAGAAGTATAGGCTGAGAAAGTGATAAGAAACTGTTCCCAGACATCTCTTGCTGGAGGCTTCAGAACTGAGACAAAACAGATGGTCCTTCTCCCTTGCATTCTCTAGAAGGTAGATCAAAGTAAAGGATACACAGGCTTCAGGGAAAAGGCTATAAATTAAAGAAAGTACAGTATACATAGGCATCAGAAAAAAGGCTAAATTAAAGAAGCCTCCTCCACATAGGAATGGCAGTATTATAATAGGGATCTGATATGCTGCCCCACTAGAAAAAGAGAGATCCATCTGTAAAACAGGCACAAAGAGTTATTTGTCAGGATACTGTGAATGGAATCTTTTCAGTAAGTTGGGGGCCCTAACATGTTTTTTAGCTACCTATTTTAAGAGGGAGGCAAATGTTTCTAGGTGACTAGGTGGAGTCACGGTGCGTACATGAATCCAGGATTTCCCTTAATTTTGAAGTGCTGCTCCCCCTCAATCATGATAGGGGTAGGAGGAATGTCTGCTTGTGGCCTCACAGGTGAGGTAATTTCTGATTTAAATAGGCTGCAATGAAATACTGGGTGGATCTGCCTAACGGTTTGGGGAGTAGTAATTCAAATGTTACCAGGTTCATGATTTGAGTGACTGGGAAAGGTCCTATGAATTTTGGTCCTAACTTTTTGGAGAGTTTCAAACATTGTAATGGAATGAATTACCCCCGGAGATGCGGGCCATTACTGACCTGCAGACCTTCCGGTGCGCATTAAAGACCCACCTTTTCCAACAGGCCGGTCTGGCCTAGTATCAATTACTAGGGTTTTAATTTTGGGTATTTTTAACTTTTTTATCTTGTTTTTATAGTGTTATTCCAGCTACTTGTTTAATCTCTTTTTAAATCTCTTTTAAAATTTTATTAATTGTGTCATTTTATCTTGGCTGTACACCGCCCCGAGTCCCATTTTGGGAGAGGGGGCGGTATAAAAATGTAATAAATAAATAAATAAATAAATTGTAAGGATCCCTATTTTAAATGGTTTAGGCTCCCTTCTTTTCTTGTCAGTTTGGGCTTTAAAAGCAGCCCTTGCCTCACTCAGAGCTTTTCTTACTACTGGCCAGATGTTTTGTAGTTGTTGTATCCACTTCTTAAGGGAGAGTATAGTTGGTTCTTCTACTGGTAGTTCTGGTATTGGGGTGAAAGTTCTGGCCTGAGGCAACTGTAAAAGGGGTGAATCTAGTGCTGGAATGCACAGAGTTATTGCATGCGACCTCTGCGAAAGGCAGGAGATCAGTCCAGTTATCTTGTTTTGCAGTTGATAAAACCTCTTAAATACTGTTCTAGAACCCTGTTAGTTCTCTCTGTCCCCCCATTAGTATGAAGATTGGTGGGAGGAGCTTGGCCGGTACCTAGAAGGCTTAGGAATGCTCCCCAGAACCTTGATGTGAATTGCCCCCCCCCCCCCGATCAGATATTATCCTTTGGGAGGCACCATGCAGCCAATAAATGTTATGTAGAAACATTTTGGCGGGGGTGGGGTCAGCCGTCGGAGAGATGGGAGGTGCAAGCAATCTTCTCCACTTCGCAAGCCGCGTTTTCTGTGCCGGCAGAGCTTGCCAGAGCTGACAGAAGTCTCAAAGGGACAGCTGAAGGAGTGGGGCATCCTGTGGACTGTTTGCGAATGGTGGCTGGGAGCAATGGGCAGGAGAAACCAGGATCCAAGCAGACCGGGAGACGGCAACCAGCGATGGCCGCCTAGATGATCTGATGGCTGGACGGAGCAAGTGATTAATGAGCGGAACGACGGTGGTCTGAATTTGACAAAGGCATTCCCCTAGCTTATTGAATGAAGCGGGGGAAGGAAGCGGGTATAAGAGATCGGAGCCGTGGAGCCTGGTGAGAGGTGAGAGCTGCCAAAAGTTTTGACAGCAGCGGCGAGGGTGCTGGACAGCGAAAGGATTTGTGACAAGGAAATCAGAAAATAATAAGAACTAAATAAAACTGGAAGGAGCAAAAAGAAGAGATACATAAGAGAAACTTTGTAGAGCTTTAACTTTTTGAGGTTACACAGTCTGTGAATAGAAAAGAAACTAAAAATAGAGACTTAGAAATTTTGAAACTGTGGTTAATAGCTAAGATAAAATGGAGTCTCTATAAGAACAATGACTTTGCAATGTAAGAGTAGTGGTTCCCAAAGTGGGAGGTAACGCCTCCTGGGGGGCAGTGGGATGCCTTAGGGGGATGCTAAGAGGCAAGGGGGCCAGCAGGGGGGCGCTAAGAGGTGGCGGAGGGGCGTTCGAGGCTTACTCATTGACTTGTAGCACCGCTCCAGAGCCGATGCCTCCAATGCGGAAGCTGCGGCCTGAGTTCGACGTGCCGCCCACTGCAACCACTTAGCATCCCCAAGGGGGCTGGCAGAGGGGCGCTAAGAGGCGGCAGGGGGGTGTTAGAGATGCCGGCTGGCCCTGCAGGTTCACCCATTGAGGTGCTGGCTCTGGAGCAGTGCTACAGTCAATGGGTGAACCTGCAGGGCCGGCCGGTGCCTCGAACGCTCCCCTGCCGCCTCTTAGGACTCCTCTGCCAGCCCCCTTGGGGATGCTAAGAGGCAGCAGGGGGGCGTTCGAGGTGCCGGTCCCGCAGGCTCACCCCATTGACTGTTGTACTGTACTGGAACTGGCACCTCAAATGCAGCAGCATGTTGGGAAAAGCTGCCGCCACCTCTTTCCCAAAGTGCCACAGCTGTTGCATTCTGTCTATCCATCCATCCATCCATCCGTCCATCCATCCATCCAAAAGGTCTGTTTGCCTGCCTGCCTTCTTTCTGTCTACCTACCTACCTACCAATATAGATCTATCTACCTACCTACCCATCCATCCATCCATCCATCCATCCATCCATCCATCCATCCAAAAGGCCTGTCTGTCTTCCTGCCTGCCTGCTTACCTACATACCTACCTACCTACCAATATAGATCTATCTATCTATCTATCTATCTATCTATCTATCTATCTATCTATCTATCTATCTACCAATATATCTATCTGCCTGCCTGCCTGCCTGCCTGCCTCTCTCTCTCCATCCATCCATCCATCCATGTTCAAAGCACCAGCCCCGCAGGCACACCAGGAAAGTAGAGCAAAGCCAATCTGGGAGGAAGGGAGGGAGGGAAGGAGGGAGGGAAGAAGAGAGGGAGAGAGAGAGAGACCTGATGCATCAGATTGAATGAGGCCTAGTTTAGACTGAGGCCCTTTCCACATTGAATCTGCCAGCATATTGAAACCTCTTTGCCTTCTATTAAAGGTTTTGTGGACGAAACATGGTCAAGACTACCAGGAAGCTCTCACATTTGTTGAGGCTTTAAACAGGATCCATTGGACCAGACCTCCACCCTAAAAATTACTTTTCCCCAATGTATTACAGTGCCAATTCTGAAGAAGGCAAAACCAAAATGTACTGGTAAATTACAAGGAGAACACACACACACACACACACACACACACACACACACACACACACTCACTTCTAACCCTGCTGGAGCAGGTGATTGAACTAGAATAGACATCACATTATCTTTCTCCTCCCTCTCTCCCTTCTTCTTTATTTCTTTTTCTTTCTGTCCCTTCCTTCCATCCCCCTGTCCCTTTTTCTTTCTTTCCCTTTTCTCTTTCTTTTCTCCCTCTTTTTCCCTCTCTCAGGCTCACCCCTTTAGATCAGGGTTGGCAAACTTTTGGACCTCAGGGACCACCAAACTCATAATTTTAAATCCCGGAGATCACTAATATGAATTTTGACTGACGGTGGCTTTCTGGCACTGGTAGGAGAGAGAGAAAGAAAGATCTGATCCAACCTCTCTCTCTCCCTCTCTCTCACACACACAGGCAGGGGTGGGATTTAGACCCCTGATCTAAAGCTGTCAAAACTCCAAAAACAAGTCAAGTAGCTCTGGGGAGGCCAGTCATAAATTAGAACACTTGCTAGACAACCGGCCATTAAGTAAGGACTATTTGTATTTGGTTTGCCAGTCACCTGGCCACAGCCACCCAGTCACATGACCAGCAAGCCATGCCCACCCAGTAGGGTGGATAAAAATCAATGATTTTTTTAAAAAAATAAAAAAAATCAGATTTTTAAAATTTAAATCGGATTTTTTAAATAAAATGCTTTTTGAGGAAAATATATTACCATCCAAAGGTTATTCCATCATGAAATAAAGATTAGTTTTTTAATTATGTAGAATAAGGCTGTATATGTTTAATTTTTTTGGTAAATAAATTCCATTAATCCATTCACAATGTCATGCTCTTCCAGAGATTTTTGTAAGATTATTGGGCAGTTTCTCTGCCTACAAGATATTATCACAGATGCTTGGTTTACTTTTAAATCGTTATTATTAAGGTAATGATTATTTTTCTCCTTCCTAAGTACAACAGAAAAGTTGTCCAAATATGAATGATTAACCTATTAAACTGGGGATAAAAAAACTAATATGAAAAGTTGTTATTCTAAAAATCTTCATCTACTTGCATATTAAAGTTATACCAGCAAGAATTAGTCTTTATGTAGAAAACTATGATTTAAATCAAGCCTTACTGACTAGTGATTTAAATCATGATTTAAATCGTGAATTAAATCAGTTTGATTTAAATCAAATCCACCCTGCCACCCAGTCATGTGACCAGCAAGCCACACCCTCAAATTAGGCCACACCCACAGAAATTTGAATCCTGTCCCTGGGTGGGGAGCACCGAAGATGAATTTGTAGCATCAAGGGGGCAGTGGACTTAAAAAGTTTGGGAACCACTGATATACAATAATATAAAACAGGATGCATGTATACGATACCCATGCAGCTCTTGCAACGTGGTAGCAAGTACAAGGACAAAAATCAGAAGTAATCAGAACCATCAGAATTCACAAGCTCTATATTCACAGAAGCTCACCAATATATGCTGTGTTTTATTCCTAACTGTCCCAACCACTATTGAAAACTTGCTGACATGAATTCTGAACCTCTATCAGTTTGCAGCTGACATACCTGTTGTACCCATTGCTTACATTTCTGTAGCACCTCTGTTTTGCTCATTAGTAAATAGCAGAAACCAAATCTGCTGCAGTCATTTACAATGACCAGCACATACTTTGCTCCTCCTAAACTGGCTTGCATTGGCCCCACCAAATCTGTATGTACCAGCTCTAGAGCTTGTCTGCCTTGTGCTACTCTTGCTTACTGGGAATGCCTTGGACTTTGATGATTTTAAAATTATTTTTTGTATACATTTTGTTTTTATTAATCATAAAAACCGTAAAGGTACTGAAAACCTGAATAAATGAATGAAAATGTTTTTGCTACACTACTGTTATTGTTATATATTGATACTTATGTTTCTGCTTTGCTTTCTCCTAATAGCAAAAAGCAAAGGAGAAACAAACAGAAGTATCAACATCTAACAATAATAGTGAAATATTTTGTGTTTATGTATTTCTTTATTTTTTTAGTATCTGTTTTGTTTTTATGAAAATAAGTATTGTCAGGCAGGGCATGTATCATTTAGGAAGAAACAAAGGAAAAACAAGTATCAACATGTAACAACGGTACTGTAACAAAAAAAATTAACTAAATTTCTTTATATTGGCTTATTTCTAATTCTGTTAATTATATCAACATGTTTATAATTATCAACCCTCTATATTTAATTCATACATAGCAATGATCATTCTCCGCCTAATTTCTACCTCTTATCTCTATCCATTTCTGTACATTGTAATTTTTTAATTTCATTTTCATCTATAGGGATCTCTTTGTTTTTCCACTGTTGTGCAAACATAATTCTAGCTGCTGTTAACACATGTAAAATTAAATATGTATTGTATTCTATTTATGTGGGTACCAATAAAAATATTTCTAGTTTTAAAATTTAAATCTATATTGCTTTACCATTTTTGCTAACTTTGACAGTACATTCTCTTGAATAGCTGTGTTTGAGTACTAGCAGAGTCCAATACTAAACTTAATTAATGTATTCCAGTTTTTTAAACTGAGGAATAAATTTCAGAAAAAGAATTCAGTATTGCTCTGTGAATGCACCTATCAATTCCATTCTTAATCAAACTTCTTAGATGATTTTGTACTATTATCTTTTTTTTGTACTATATATATAAGGCTGTAAAAAACTTCAGTATATTTTTAAGCTGCATTCTAAAAAGGTTAGGTGACCAAACTTGGCTTCCCCTGGCTTCTTTCTCTCTCTGCCATAGAGAGAGCATTCCATTAGGGACTGTTGGTCCAGGTAAGTAGTCTTGGCTAGGAAAGATTTTTGTGCCGCTACTGGCACAAAATAACAAACTCTCTTGGTTTGTTAATAGTATTTCTATTTTAAGTGTTTCTTTTTCAATTAATGAATTGTAATTATGAAAATATCAGCCATTCTTTTATATACACAGTGCAACATCTTTTTTATAGACTGTCATTTTTAAATCCACTTTCATTTTTGTCTCATTCTTGTCTGGTGAAACTTGTTCCTCTTCCATAACATCTTTTAAACACTAACTAACTATAGTGTCAGGGACTCTTAAAAGTAACTGAATATTACTGATCTCCGCTCCTCACCTGCTTTCTTCGCTTACCACTGACTTCACCACTCAATTTACAACAACAATTGAGTCCGAATCACTACATTGTTGAATTTTTTTTGCAGCATATTACCAAGATGAAAAGGCAAATGTGTTCGGCTGCTTTCTTCAGCAAGAAAACAAAAGGAGACCCAAAAGAGTCACAACCACAACCATTGGAGTCTGAGGAAAGCAGTGCCAGCACATCATCCACACTGCAACCAGGGGAAAGTAGCATCAGCACATCATCAGCTGCTGGAAGAACTGAGTCAGACATTGAAAGGAATCTTGACACTGCAGCAGTACAACAATTTTAGGGAGAAATATGATGGACTGGAAGTTTCCCAGAAAAAATTAGGTTGCAAGCATTGCAGAAGATTTGAAATTTTGACCAAAGAAAAAAGTGTCCATGGAGCTAAGGAATGGAAGAATTTCCAAATTGAACCAGCAGGAAAGAGTAAAGAAGTACAGCAAGCTTCTCTCAGAAAGAAATTGAAGGAACATTTCTCATCTAAGGTTCAGAGAAGCCTTGTACAGAGAAGCTGAAGCAATGTGAGCAGGATCTGATAAGCAAAGGACTGGAGAGGATGACTGAGAAATATTTGGGTAGTACATGTAGAAGTGTTTACTACAGTGTATAGCCTGGCTCAAACGTGCAGACCATTTTCATATATAGATCTGATTGAATTACAAATAAAAAATGGTTTAGATTTGGAAACAGGGTTGCATTCATGTAAAACTGCAGTTGAAATAGCAGATTTCATTGCAAAAGATATTAGGAAACATTTATTTAGCAAAATTATTGAACAAAATTGCAAAAACTGTTTGATAATTGACAAAGCCTCAACGATATCTTCCAAACCACTTCTTATACTGTACTTAAAACTTTGGAGGATTCAGGTTTCTCACCAACAATTTTCCTTGAACTAGTAGAATTAGATAGAAAAGATGCAGAGACAATATGTTGTTCAGTTATAAAAAGTTTGAATAAAGTTGGATTTAATAAGAACTATCTGGAGAAACATTTAATTGGATTTTGCTCTGATGGTGCCAGTGTTATGCTTGGGAGAAAATCTGGGGTAAACACTAGGATAGCCAAAGAGCACTGCTTAATATGGCACTGCTGAAACCATCGTCTGCAATTTGTTTTAGGTGATTCTATTAGGGAAATAAAGCAAATAAATCATTTTCAAATTTTTATTGATAAAATATATTCTATTTTTCACCAATCGAATAAGAACCTAATTGAATTTAACAAAATTTCTGAACAACTTGAGATTGAAATTATAAAAATTTTTGGACCAAGATGGGCTGCCTGTAGTTTAAGATCAACGCTAGCTGTGTGGCGTGCTTATCCAGTGCTACTTCAGTTTTTCTGTTCAAATAAAAAATACTCCGGTATGGCTGCCCGTCTTGAAAACATATTTTCTCACTGATTTGGCCTTGATGATTGATGTCCTAACTGAAATATCTCTTCTTTCTAATGCATTGCAAGCAAGAAACATAGATATTATAAAGGCTGAAAAACTTGTGATAAGATCAATTAAATCATTTGAAATGCTTATAAAGGAAAAGGGTGCATATGAAAAAAAAGGTTGATGAATTAATTACTTCAGAAACCTTTAAAAATATAAATTTTATACAAAATCATCGATTTATGGGACTTTTTCATGAAAGACTTATAGAAAGCATTGTAACTAATTTGAAGAAAAAATTGATGGATTGCGAACATTTAAAAACAGGCTGCCAATTTAAAGACTGATAAATTAATATTAAAATTTCTAAATTATTTGGAGCCAGATTATTGGAACACTGAAGAAGTGGTGGTTCCATGGAGAGCAGCTGAAGAACAATTGGCTGCATTTGATGAAATTTTCAATTATGAAATCAATATTAATGATTATCGCTATTTCATAGAAAACATATTAAAAGATTCGGAAAAATATACAATTCCTTGCTGCATTAAAAAGGCTAGAGATATTGTTAGAACTATTGCAGTCAGCTCAGCAGAAATGGAAAGGGGTATCTCACAGATGAACAGAGAGCAGAAGTCACTTATTGGTTTCCGATAATAACAAACCTCCTGACGATCAATCTAATTGGCTTACTTCTGCAAGAATGGGACCCTGTTCCTATAGTAAAGAAATGGTTACGGGCACATCACACAGCTGATGATGCTCGTGTTAAACCCAAAAAACCTGTAACTCAGGACGCTAATGAAAAAGCAATTTGGCAGTACCTTAAATAAGTTTTATTGTTTTTTGTAAAGTTTTGTTATGTAATAGTTTTTGATTGCTATTTTAAAATGTTGTAACAATATAGTTTTGTGTACCTTTTTTATTATTTAAGCATTAAAGACATGACATAATAAACTACCTTTTGTTTTGGTATATCTTTTTTTAATACTTAAAATCATTAGGGCAAAGAAGTGATGTTGAGTTGGCCATGCCCAGCTGGTCACGTGATCACCAAACTATGCCCAGCCGATCACGTGATCACCAAACCATACTGGGTCAGTCACGTGATCACCAAGCCATGCTCGGCCATCATGTGATCACCAAGCCACGCCCACCCAGTCACACGACTACCAAGTCACACCCACAAATTAGGCCACAACCACAGAACCGGTTGTTAAGAAATTTGAATCCCACCCCTGCCTAAAACCACACAGAATTAGCATAGCACACAAGCCAACTAAAGCCCTTCAAAACATCCTAAGCAGACCAAAAGACCCAACAAGCCCAGAATAAAAAACAGGTATCATCTATTTTACAACATACAATGTAAGGACTGGAACAACCACTATGTAGGACAAATGGCAGAAGACTGGCAGAACACATCCACAAACATCAACAAGCAGTCAGAAGACATGATGAAAATTCTTTAATTTCACAACATATAGACATACTTAACCATAGTTTCAATTGGGAAAATGTGACCATCTTAGACCAAGCCAAATTCAAAAACACCAGGCAATTATTAGAAGCCTGGCACTGTGACAAATCAGCCATCAATAGATACACAGGCATTAACAACATCTATAGACTATGCAAGACTATCACCCAGCACAAAAAAGAACAAAAGGATCCAAACACTTTTCCATCAGCAATCAGCACCCAGATCAGCATAGATTAACTTCATTTACTTTATTAACCAAAAATCAAGTAAACAATACCCTATCAAGAAACTGCCAAAGAGCCAACATTAAACAGCCCACCCAAAGAATCTCTCAGACCACCCAACCACACTGACAGGGCAAGCCATAAGAATATACACTGGTCACAAACTACATTCCTTATTCCTAGTTTGGATAATGAACAGTCTGCAAGAAGACAAACAAGCTCAGAGAGCACCAAGGACCCCTCATTTGTAGGACTGGTACAGTTGTCCACTTTTTAATACTCCCACAATATAAGATTTCCCTTTGTTGAAAGATCACGGCTTATCAATTATTTTGCAGTCCAAGTTATTATAAGCCTGCAACAAAATGGATTTGAATTGCAACTGATGTATAAAATAACAAAAGAAACCTCTCCCATATATCTTATTGCTATAATCCATGGATAGTCAGAAATAGAAAAACTGAAAATAGAATTTTAGTTTTGTAGTTGAATATGGGTTTCAAATGTAACTTACAGTTATCCATCCAAAATATTATAGGTGGTGGCAATCCTGCTGGTGGCCTGCAGGGAAGAACTGCATATTGACCTTCAGTAACTCTTATTGGAACTAGCTTTTCTTTAGTCCACAAAGGAGATCCTATGTGGAAAAAAATACTATCATTTAGTCTTCAAATATAACATAAATATCAGACAAAATGAAAATTGTGTTTAATTTTTAAATACAAGTTAACAAACAGGACAGTATTCTTTTTCAGGTAGGAATTTGATTTTGTTGAGTAATATAACCTGTTACATAAAAGCAAGGATTTCAAACATAGAGGAAAAACTATTTGCAAGAACTGAGGTGAAATAAAAGTTTCATTAATATTAAACTTACGGGATGCTCTTATAACGATATTATTGGAAATTGCTGCTCCAAGAACATTCCTTGCTGTACATTGATAAACACCTTCATATAACTCTGCTTTTCCTCCTTCATGAATAATATTTATTAAAAGAGTTCCTGAGTGAGGCTTCATTCTTATTCGTGGATCTTTATCTATATCAAAGTGAGTTCCATTACGTGTCCATGAAAAGCTATCAATAAAATAAAAACACTGAAAAAAATTCTTTATTAAAAAACCGCTTGTTTTAAGAAAATGTACAAGTTATAATAGTATACACATAATAAACATAAACATAACAACAATAATAATAATATTGGTGGTAGTAGTATCTAGATAGCCAGTTAAAAATATAAGAAGCAAAGATAACAATTTTCTTAAAACACTTATCAAAAAAGTCAATTACAGGTTTATTTGCTCTAAATTATAACACAACTTAAGAAAGCATGCTCTTAACGCTGGGATCCCAAATATGATTGAACAGAGTTAAATTTTAGATGAGTTAACAGCACATTCAATCAGGATGACGAATGTAGTGGTACAGCGATCAAGCTTAGTCCAACATACTGAATCCAGTGACAAGTTCAACCATCCCCTTCCCTTCTGAATATGGAATATAAGAATTCAGCAGATACAATATTCCATTAATGCAGGGGTGTCAAACTTGATTTCACTGAGGGACGCATCTGGGTTGTGTTTGACTTTGGAGGAGGTGTGCATGGCTATGGCCATTGTGGGCTTGGCCATGGTGAGTGTGATATGGGACTTGTGTCGGGGGAGGGAGCACCTGTAGTGGCCGAGTGCTAAGGCAGGATTTCCCTCACTCTCATTATATTCTCCTTCATTCCTTCATTTTCTTCTTTTTCCTTCCCTCTTCATTCTAATTTCGTCTTCCATCCATTCTTTTCCTATTTTTCCTTCCTTACTCTCTTCTCTTTTTCTTTGCCTTTCCTCTTTCCCTTTCTCCTTTTCTGCTCCTTCTTGCATGCTCAAATGCAAAAGAGGAAACATTTCTCCTTTTCTTTTGTTTTTAGTTTTGATAGCCCTCTGGCAGCCAAAATGGGGCATAGGAGGTCTATGCTAGTTGATTTGAAATAAGAATGAAATCATCAGGAAAAAAAAGTCAGCTTGCTCACAGTTTGGCTCTTTCCTCAAGAAAAGAGTTAGTAGAAGTCAACTCCGTTGATGAGCAAGAAACAGAAAGCAAGTGTGGCAATTTGATTTTAGTTGAATTATGCATGTAAAAGCTGGGGAGGAAGATAATGAGCTCAGTAATATGACAAACAGCTTCAAGGATGAGGGTGCAAGTTCAGAAAATAGTCATAAAGACTTAAGGGGGGGGGAATCAAGGCCAGCTTGAGTTGACATTGGTTGAAAAAGCAGATTGGGACCACCAAATACACAGAGACAGAGGAACAGAAAGAGGAAGACAGAGAAAGATTCCAAGTCAACATAGGACTCCAGAAACCTCAGCCAAGCCACCAGTCCCTTTTCTGTGACAAGTAGAATCTGTTAAAAAGAAGGACATGTTTAATTACCTCTTTGGAGAATATAAACCAGAAAGGGGATGGGAGGGTATGATTTTCTGAATAGTCTCAGAAAGAAGATAAAAAGTGAGTTGAGAAGCAAATCAAGAGCAACAAGCAAGTTTGTTGTTCACTATGGAACAACAAAGCAAATTACAAGGGCTTCTTGAGCCAAAGTCACAGGAAACCATCCAGGCTCAAATTGGGGCACACACAGGCCCCCATGCTGCATTTTAGCTAATAGAGGCACCGCAGGCGAGTCCTTTGCTATTTCCAGGCCAGGCCCGTGGGCTGGATCTAAGCACCTGGCAGGCTGGCCTTGAGTTTGACACCCTTGCATTATTAATGTATTTAGTTAGACCACAACTAACTTTGGCCACTTAGAACTGGGTGTAAATCAAGAGGTTCTCAGCAATGATTCTGGTTATGAAAGTTAATTATTTAAAATACAAATCATTAAGAAACAAGTGCCCTGAACACTGCATAGTACTTTTGAATCTGATGGGAGCCATGCTTTGAACATATAAAGGACGTTTTTGCGCACACACACATATGCATGTGCGTGTGTGTTCACTCACACACACATACACGAACACATTTTCCATAGTATACCAACAATGTTATTGAATTCCTCTCTTTTTCCCTGCCCCACCCACTTGAAAGCACAGCAGAAGATGACAGTAAAGGAGAGAGCCTAACAGCTCTTTGTGGCATAGACAAAGTGAAATGTAGGAAATATTTTTAAAAGAAGTAATGTCAAAATGAAATAATTTCAGAGACTTCTGAAATTCTGAGCTTCTGTCAGAACCATTTAAAAACAGTTAAGTATTTACATGATGTATTTTGATCTGGAATCAAACTTATCTTTGTATCTGTAAATTATTGGTTCATAAAATTTAGATATTAAAACTGCAGTTATGGGAATAAAGACAACCTGATTATCCAAACCTACTTTTTTCAGGCATACATAAGATTGCATTATAAAAAAATAAATAAACGTTATGTATATAATACAATCAATCCAGTAATCACTTTTAAGGATAATGTTTTCCTTTGGCTGTATGATGTATTATAAAAAACAATGAATGAATACAAATCTAGGACTTACGTAGGAGATGGTTTTCCTTTTGCTTCACACTGTATTACAATATTCTCTCTTGGATCAATAATATATTTTTTTGGAGACTGCTGTGTTATTGTTGGAGGCTGTGATACTTTTTAGAGACAGTGATCAAAGAGAAAATGGAAAAATACATTTTTATTCACTGGTTTTAAATTCCTCTTTCCCTCCAAGAGCTCAAGGTGGCAAATAGGAAAATTCCTTCCCTAGCTATATCCACAAGAACAACCCTGTGATGTGAATTGGTTAAAAGAAAGTTACTAGGCCAAAGTTACCCAGGGAGCTAAAGATGGATGTGAACCTGAATCCCCTGAATCCTAAATTAAACATATCTCTAAACTGGTTGAATAGTAAAGTTAATTACAAACGTTTAATATAATGAAATCATACTTAAACCCATAAGGGAATAAGCTCTTCTCAAAAGAATATGATCATTACATGACTGTAGAACTGCATTTTAATACACATAAAATATTTTTTTCTACATATAAAATTTTAGGCAATTCAACTAAGATACCAGTTTATACCAGTCGCCATTTTAGCCCACACAGTATGCTGTGTATAAGGATGATTGTTCTTATAAACCAAAATCAGCACCTACTGTACTTACCTTGTCAGGTATGCTATTTTGTATATTTCTATATTCAAAACTTATTCTTAACTATCTAGTAAATCATGAAAAGAACTTGTCTCAGGATTATACCCCGGGGCCTTGGTTTGATTGTCATGTTATAGAGAACATCAGCATATACAAAACAAACCTGTCTGCTTCTAGAAGATACACTGAATTTTTCATCAGTGGAACATAGTGAATTACCCGATGCCAGGCTAGCATCTTTTTGGGTAACAAATTTGACTCAATTTGTTCTTAACTATCCAGTAAATATCTCTAATGAGACTGGCAATCAATTCATGAGAATGAAAAGAGTTGTAGTTTTATATAACAGCAAGTTTTCACATGATGTCATGTGAAATAAATTAATCATAACTAAACATATTAAAACAGAAAAGCTCTGATGTGAGATGGTAATTGTGAGATGAAAACTGACCTGCTTAAAGTGATCGTGCTTAGAGTGCAAGGCTAATTTCTTTAAAGCACAGAAAATTCATTCCTATTCAGGACTGTTCCTATTGTCCCAATTCCCAATTCCAGTGATTCAGACAACTAGTTTCTAAATATGTCTAAATATTGATGATCAACTGGAAGGGCTAAATAGTTAAAAGAGCAAGTGCATGTTCACTTGGCATGCTAGGGCACATTTTGCACTAATTCCTATGAGAAAAGTATTTACTGTTTGTCTATGGATATTTTTAATCATCCAGGTCATGGTTGTCCCAATGGTGTTTTTCCAAAAGGTATAGCCTGCCACAATCTGATATTTAATGACAATTTCTATTACTATCTAAGCGGCATTTAGAGAAGGTAGCCAGTCAGTACTTCCTAATCCCTACAACTTCAGCTTGGGGAAAAAAAGGAATCAATCTCAGGTGGCACAATAAAGTTACTGTTTCCCCAGTGCCATTCTGTCCCAATTTTACTCAGTTCTCTCTACAGGGAGTTAGAAACAGCAGTAGGTATGGCTGATGAGGCCCATTTTATCACCTCAGGAGTTGGAAGTAAATTGAATAGTCAATGATTGCAAATGTCATATTTATGTAATATATCTAGCAAGAAGATGATTGTGTTAACCAGAGTGGGCTACTAACATACAGATAACATTTTGCTCTCCTCAAGAAAAAGAACCAGATATTTCAAGCAAGCAACCTATTAAGCCTTTTCTTTTTCTGCAGAAACAGTATTTCTTTTGAGTATTTATCATATTGGGCGGGGGGTTGGACTAGATGACCTACGAGGTCCCTTCCAACTTTGATTATCTATTATCTGTTATCATATGATGCAGGCATCTTATTGCTTAAAATATAACGATGCTGTATGGGCTTTGGTATGCTGGTAAAATTCATACTGTATGTGCTTAATAAAAAAAACTTTAATGTGTTACATTTTAAGAATTATCTCTAGTTCTTATTTTGTTTGTAATATGTCTATGAAGATTCTTAATCATTCAGGTCATGGTTATCCCAAAGGTTGTTTTTCAAAAGGTTCTGTTAGAATTGAAAGTTTCCTGGATGAGAAATGAAACATTTTCAAAGAAAACATTTTAAAACAGCGGTCGCTAACCGGTGGGCCGTGGCCCACTGGTGGGTCGTGAGAAAATTTTGGCGGGCCACAGAGAAATCTCACCCCAGAACAACCCCCTAAAGCAATTAATCCAGGCTGCGCAGAAACACAAGGCTGCTCAGCCCACATGGCCCGCAGGAACCCTCCCCGCCCACTCACTCCTTACCCGGCAAACTTGTCTGCTAAGTTGCTATTTTTCCTTATTCCGACCATCATCTGTTCTGCTGTGCCAGAAGATTTAGATTAGCTAGGAAGCTGGAAATGGTTGGATTTCTTGCTTTCTAGCTAAGCACAGCCAAACCTCCCTTAGGACTGAAGGTTTGTTTGCAAGCAAATTCAGTGCAGACTCACAGCAAGCAAATTTGAGAGACTGAGCTAGCCGATGGTAGATAGATAGATCTCTGAATGATTCTGTGAGCAACTCAATCTGCCTGCCTGCTTTGCCTGATTTTGGGTAAAAGCTGCTCTTTTTTTAATAAAAAATTCAATATTTATATAAATATTTATAATATTTACATACAAGCCATGCCCAGCCAGTCACATGACCACCAAGCCACACCCACAAATTAGGCCACACCCACAGAACCAGTTAGTGGTCCTTGGGATCTAAAATTATGAGTTTGGTGGTCCCTGAGGTCCAAAAGGTTGGCGACCCCTGTTTTAAAAGAAAACAATGAGAAAAACCAGTTTATTTTTTTACTTTAGGAAAGAAGTAAAACAAATATCTTATTTTCCTTGGTCTAACCCTTCAAAACAAATAATAATACATTTATATGAAGTTTATGAAAAGCAAAATTCTAATTGTATATGCCCATCAATCAAAACAGCAAAAGGAAGAACACTTGAGCAAACAACACACTTTGTGTACAGATGAATATTTATCTGGAACATCAGTAACATCTTCACCTAATACTTTGGCATTAGATCTTGTGTATTTAATGAACAAGAGACATTTTAAATAGGAAAAATGCCTCTGGGTTTCGTTTTCCAAAATGCAATCAATTCTCTAAATCCTACTTCTATAATGTGCACTAAATGCATTCAGTCCAACTTGCTTTTAAAAGTGAGTCTGTATGAGTTTTAAAGACTATATGAATTCATAAATGGATAGGTACATTACTGTGTTCCCCCGAAAATAAGACCCGGTCTTATTTTCCTTTGGGCCCCAAAATGAGCACTTGGGCTTATTTTGGGGGGAGGTCTTATTTTCTTCATTATAAGGCCCTGCTGGGTGCCGCACCACCCCACCTATGCACAGGAGGCAGTGACTGCAACAGAAGGTAGAGGGAGGCAGGTGCCTAAAGGGCATTGGCTTGTGCACTTGGATCAGCTGCAGGCTGCTGTGGAGCAGAGCTGGTGCCACCGCCATGAGGTGGGGTGAGAGAGAGAGAGAGAGAGAGAATGATCTGATGAAACCTATGTGTGTGTGTATATGTGTGTGTGTGAGAGAGAGGGGGAGAGGGCTAGGTAAGCTGGTGCGGGGTGCATGGGACAGATCTGCACCCCCCCACTTGTTTACTTCTCAACCTCCCACTGCCTCGTTTCGTCCTCCACACACCCACTGCTTCCTTTCGTCCCTCACCTCCCATCCCCTCCCTAGCTTGGCTGCTCCTCACCCCACCTCGTATAACAGATGTTGGGTAGAACTTAACTAGGTCTAATTTTGGGGGTAGGACTTATTTTAGGTATAGGTGTGAAAATCGTACTAGAGCTTTTTTCAGAGTAGGTCGTATTTTCGGGGGGGGGGGAGAAACAGTATCTTTTAAATATTAAAACTAAATATTTAAACGATGTTTAAATTCATGCCAATTTTTTTCTTGAGTATAATTTCTATAAGCTATCATCTGTACAGAATATTAAAAAACACAATAAAATAGTTTCAGCACTTAAAAACTTGTATTAAGTCACACGCATAATTTTTTGTGTAGATTTATGGGCAGAACTTACATTCTTCAAGAAGTTTTGCTTTTTTCCATGTATCAAGATTCAGCAAGTGAATTGTAAGCATGAATTAAAGAAAATTATTTGTTAGTAAGATAGAAGTAATGAAATCCTAGAAAGAAAAGATACAGAGAAAGTACAGGCATTCATGCTATAGATCTTTTCTGACAATAGATACGGAAGTCACTTTATCAGCAAAGAATCAGCATAAGTTTCTCGCACAAAGTATTTGGAACTTAGTATTTAATGTTGCATTGTCAATTATAAATATTATTTCTAACTTATATGGAATAATTAGCATTGATACCGTGTTTCTCAGAAAACACAACCCACCCCAATAATAAGCCCAATCCTAATTTTTTGGGGGTGGGGCCTAATATTACCCCTACCCTGGAAATAAGCCTGGGAGATGGGCATGGCTGGCATGAGTGGCAGCATGGACACGGGGGGGGGGGGGGTACTGTACAGCTGCAAAGAGAGGCAAAAGTTATTCTGTACTGAAGCAAAGGCATTCCCAGGATTGCAACGCTGAAGGTTCAGAATGGAGTATTCAGCGTTGCAATCCTGGAATATGCTGAAGGCTCAGAGTGGAGTCGTTTTCGTGAAAGACAGAAAAATTGGGAAGGGAATTTTCCTGCCTGTTATCCATTCCTCTTGGAGCAGGATTCTGCAAGGCTTGTTGTGGCATTGCACTCATGAATGGCAGCACCTCCATGATCTTAGATTAGATTTATATTAGATTCAACTTTATTGTCACTGCACATGAACACAGGCAACGAAATGCAGTTAGCATCTAACCAGAAGTGCAAAACAGCAATGAAATATATGTGTGTGTGCATATATATTTATTTATTTATTTATTGAATTTCTATACCGCCCCCTCTCCCAAAAAGGGACTCGGGGAGGTGCACAGCCAACTAAAAGCAGACAATATATACAAGTATTGTGTGTGTGTGTGTGTGTGTGTGTGTGTGTGTGTGTGTATATATATATATATATATATATATATATATATATATATATATATATATATATAAAATGTGTGTGTATATATACGTATGTATATATGTATGTGTGTGTGTGTGTGTGTGTGTGTAAGGTTTTGAGCTGATAAATAATTAAATAAGGGAGACTAGGATAGATCTATTTTGAGCTAGTAGCTCAAAATAGATCTATCCTAGTCTCCCTTATTTAATTATTTATCAGCTCAAAACCTTACACACACACACACACATACAAAAAGGCAACGAAACAAATAGCTTTCTGTTGGTATGGTCTCTGGTAATGAGCTGAAAGACAGAAAAGAAAGCAGTATGCTTTCTCCCTTAATTGGGGCTTAACAGGGTGTTGTAACACAAAGTATATACATATATATATATATACACACACACACATACACATATATACACAGATATACAAAATATATAACTATATATAAGTATACAGAATATCTATGAAGATGCAGAATATATATCTATGGAAGGAATATATACGACTGTACAGAGTGTTTATGAACATATTGAATATAATTATAATGCACAGAGTTTATACAAGATATAATACATATTATCAGGGGAAGTATCAGGGTGTGTGTGGGGGTAGACGAGTTGAGGAGTTCAGTAAGGAGACCGCTATGTGGTAGAAGCTGTTCCTTAGCCTGCTGGTCTTGGACTGCAGGCACCTGAACCCCTTCCCAGATGGAAAAAGAGTAAACAGTTTATGGGCTGGATGGGAGGAGTCGTTAATGATGCTGTGGGCTTTTCCCAGACATCGTTTCCTCTGAATGTCCACAATGGCAGGAAGTGGGATCCCTATAATGCATTGGGTGGTTTTCACCACCCTCTGTAATGCCTTCTTTTCTTTAATGGTGCAATTTCCATACCAGACTGAGATAAAGCTGGTTAGGATGTTCTTGACTGCACAGTGGTAGAATTTGATCAGAATAGTTGAGGAAAGGTGGTTCTTCCTCAATAATCTCAGAAAGAAGAGGCGCTGGTGAGCTTTCTTGATCAGGCTGGTGGTGTTGATCTGCCAGGATAGGTCTTCAGAAAGGTGAATCTCCAGGAACTTGAAGCTAGTGACACGTTCTACCGTTCTCCCATTGATGTATATGGAGAATGTGGTAAGCATCTTCTTCCTGAACCCATGACTCTTGGTTGTAGTGTGAGTATAGTAATGTCCATTAGCTAGCTCTGCATCCTGTATCTATTTCATTAATTGATGGTCTGATCATCGTGGTGTCATCTGCAAACTTGATAATGGTGTTAGACCTGCACAGCCTGCAGCATGGTGAAGAGAGTCAGAAGGGTTCAGCACATATCTGGGAACCCATAGTGTGATGGTGGATGAAGTGGAGTTATTCAACTTGACATGTTGTGGTCTGTTTGTCAAGAAGTCCAGTATCCAATTGCAGAGAGTAGTATTGATGCCAAGGTTACCAAGTTTAGTGATCAGCCTGGAGCGAATGGCTGTATTGAATGCTGAACTGAAATCTAACAAACAGAATTCTTGCATAGGTGTTCTTATAGTCCAGGTGTATTAGAATGGTGTGTAACACTATGGAAACAGCATCCTCGGCGCTCCTGTTCTTGCTATAGGCAAATTGGTAGGAGTCCAGTGTGATTGGGAGACAAGTTTTCAGGTGTGCCTGGACTAACCGCTCAAAGCATTTCATGATTGTAGGTGTAAGTGCTATAAGGCGGTAGCCGTTTAGACACTCTGGCTTGGAGTTTTTAGTCACCATCATGATGGAGGTGGTCTTGAAGTAAGTTGGTACAGTTGCTTGGGAAAGAGACAGATTAAAGATGTCAGTCAAAACCACAGACAGCTGTCCAGCACAGGCCCTAAGTATAAGTCCTGGAATAGCATTGGGGCCTGCAGCTTTGTGTGTGTTAATCCAGCTCAGAACAGCGCAGACTTCAGTGATTGAAAAGTGTGAGTGCTGTAAGTTTACAGAGGGTCTGGTCTTGGTGGCTGTTTCCTAGTTGTCTCGTTCAAAACGAGCATAAGAGTCATTTAGCTCATCAAGAAATGAGACATTAGCGAATGAGGGAGTAAAGAAGGCAGGCTTGTAATCGGTGATGTGCTGGATGCCCTGCCACATACGCCGGGGATTGGAGTTAGTGAAGTGATCCTCAATACTTAGCTTGTAGCTACGCACCGCTTTCTTGATGCCTGTTCTCAAATCAGTCCTGGATGCACTATAGGTCTGTCTGTCACCAGACCTGAAGGTAGCATCTAGGGCCCTGAGCAGGAGACAGACCTCCCTATTCATCCATGGCTTCTGATTGGGGTATATGATAATCTGTTTTTCAGTTGTGACACTGTTAATCGTATAGTATGTTCCAAGACAGAAGTGTATTTATCAATGCCTATGTGAGAATCAGAAGTAGCTTGGGAAGCAAACATACTCCAGTCCGTATGCTGAAATCGGTCCTGCAGTATATTGTCCGATTCTTCTGGCCAGACTTTAATTGTGGTCACAGAGGGTTTCACACGTTTAATGAATGATGTGTATTTAGGGAGTAAAAACAATGGGAGATAATCAGACTGTCCCAGGTGGGGGAGGGAGAAGACTCTGTATGCATCTTCAACATCAGTGTAGACATGACCCAGTGTTTTATTCCCACTTGTATGGCATGAGATATTCTGATGAAATTTAGGGAGTACTGTTCTCAAGTTAGAGTGGTTAAAATCACCCCCAACAATGAAAACTGCCTCAGGATGCAATGCTAATTGTTTGCTAATGGCTGCATGTAGTTCTTTCATTGCTAGCTTAGCATTAGCGTCAGGTGGGATGTATGCAGCAGTTATTATCAAAGAAGTGAACTCCCTCAGTAGATAAAAAGGTCTACACTTGATCATGAGGAATTCTACATTAGCACAGCAGTGTTTCTCGACCATAACAGAGTTTGTGCACCAGGTTTTATTCACATAAATACATAAACCCCCACCTCTGGTCTTACTGGAGCCTTCTACTGTTCTATCCAACTGTACAGTGTAGTGACTGGCTAGTTCAATAGTGCTACCGGAAATGACACTGTTCAGCCATGTTTCCGTGAGGATATTATGTTGCAGTCTGTTAACCCTTTCTTGGTGGCAATACGAAGTTGAAGTTCGTCCATCTTGTTTGCCAGAGACCGTACGTTAGCAAGAAAAATTCTGGATAAAGAGAGCCGATGCGTCTTTAGCCTTAGCTTATCTCTCAAACCTCCGCGCTTCCCTCGTCTTTGTTTACGGTCTCGATGCTGCCTGCGAGCACTTACGCCTGGCCGAGAAGAGTGGGTAGCCTCCGATGTCTTGGAGATCTCAGCAGGAATGAGACAAATGTCTAAAATGCCACTGATATGGTGGTTAGATCCAATTTCCAAAAGTTCCTGTCGGCTGTATGGAGTTAGACTCAAACTGTTTTGTATAAACAGACTAGCTATGAACAAAAAAAATAACTAATAATTTGCAGATTCTGGGTAGATGCAGAGTCTCGCGTTGTGAACACGCCGCCATCTTGCAAAACAAGCTTCATCACACTGGTGCAGCTGGCATCCCGCCGTGAGCTGCTGCGCAAATGTATCCAAACTCGTAGTGCCGCCACCACTCACAGGCACAACAGCACAGCAATTCTTGCAAGGTCCTGCTCAAAGAGGTTGCACTGATGTGATGAACCTCACAGCAATGCCGCTGTTGCACGCACAATGCTACAAGCCTTGCAGGGTCATGGTATATGCTGAAGGCTCGGAGTAGAGCTGTTTTTGCAAAAAGCAGGAAAATGGGGAGGGAGAGGGAGCTTGAGGAATGGATGACAGGCAGGAAAATTTCCCCATTTTCCTTTTTTTTTAATTTTTATTTTTATGACAAACAAAACAACAAATAAAACCTTCTTTCAATTATACAGTATGTCGGTTTGGTACATATGTCGTGTGCTCAATATTTATAAGCCTTACCTCTTAAATTTACATTCATATTATATTCTAATCAACATTTTATATCATATTGTATCATTATATACTATCATTAAAGTTTTAATTTCAATTCCAGGCTATTTTTAAAAGCAAATCTCAACTCTTACTAAATTATATTCATAATTTTTTCAATAATAATCAATTATAATATATTATTACTATTACAATATACTTCAATTTCTTACTCTTCTATCTAGCCACTCATAAAATAAATCCCAAATCTTATAATACTCCTTTTCTTCTAGCTCTCTAATTGCTAATGTTAAACTACTCATTTCTGCACATTCCATTATTTTCTTAATCATTTCCTCCTCCATTGGAATTTTCTCATTTTTCCAATTTTGAGCAAATACAATTCTAGCTGCTGTTATTATATTGATAATCAGATATGTTATTTCTTTACCATAACCCTCAGGCAAAATCCCCAATTAAAATGTCTCTGGTTTTAAATCTATATGTTGTTTTATCATTTTTTCCAACCATGTGTGTCCAGTATCTTTTA
>CM042848.1:2925000-2944304 GCA_023653725.1 Bungarus multicinctus
TGATCTCCTTAATGCCGGCCTTATAGAGCTGGGGTGCTGAGCCTCCGGGTCGCAGGGGCAGGCTGAGGTCGTGTCCAGAAAGCAGGGTAAATCTGCAGAAATCCTGCCTGAATTGCCATCCTCCTCCAAGATCCATTTGAGGGGAATCTCTCATGCAAGAAGATTCCCTCGAAGGCCTGCAGCAGTGGTAGTAAAGGTGGCCTCAGGAGGACCCCTAGAGGCTGGCCGGTCGGATAACTGAGTCTGGTGTCCCACAGAACCAACCACGACTGTGTCTGGAGGAGAGGGAAACATCTAGTGGAGGGGAACAGACATGAGAAGAGGGCCCAGGAGTAGAAGGAGCAAGGTGCTGAGAAGGTCTCTGAACCTCACGAGCACACTTATCTATTTGTCTCTCTAAGGCCCTATGGCGCCTTCTGGCATCATGCTCAGAAGCTTTAGAAATACCCCCCCCACATTTTTGCATTGGATTTTGACTTGGCATGCGAAGCAGAAGGCCGAGAACCGCTACCCCCCTGCCATGATAATTCAGTATAATACAATCTGCTGATATCTATGTAATGAGGCGGTTGGCACGCCCAGGGACCGTACCCAGTAGGGAGGGAGCCCTGATATAATATATATATTCCCCTTGATGAAATAATTGGATTTATAAATTTGCAAAAGTGGAAGAAAAAGAAGGGATCACCAATCAGCCAGATTAAGAACGCCAGTGGGGCCTACTCAGAAAACAAAAGACCCAGAACAGCAATAACTGCACAGGCTGACTCAGGCCTAGGGTGCTTGCTGTATGCTGCTAGGGAAGACTGTGAGGCTTAGCCAACAAGTTTCAGAACACACAAGAATAATAAAGCCTTCTGTCTTATAGGATATCCTAAGAGAGCACAATTTAATCCCCACAGTCAACAAATAAGGCACAGGGAAAGGCCATGAGGCTCTGAGGCCTTTGGAAAAACAAAATGGCAGCCGCCCGAATTTTGGCGCGCGCGCGATCCCTAGCAGCAAGGGTCCAGCTAATGGAGGACCCTAAGAGAAATCCACAGAAAGCAAGTTAAAAGAGGGAGGGAAACGATCGCACTCCACTCCCTCTGAGACAAATGGCGTTCGGGGAATGCAGAGAAAAAGCAGCTTGGCTTGCTGCAAACTAACAGAGCAAGGCAAAATCGGCAGGGGGGGGGGGCGGCGGGGGGGGTGCTGGAAAGCAACGTTCCAGGGGATCCCCTTTTACTAAGGGGGGGGGGAGCTGAAACTTCTACCCCCCTCAAATAATTATTTGAGCCCTGATCACCCAAAAGGGAGAACAGAGGGACTGTGCTCTCAGTGCCCAATTAAATATAAATAGAACAGAAGTAAATCGAAATGCAAAAAAACAGAATAATAAAAGGACCCAATACAGGGAAAGGACACTAAAGAATAAAGGAGGGATTGGAAAAATACAGAAATCACCTGCTTCGACCAGAACAAGCTCTTAAAACAACCTATTCAGATGAGGGCTGAGCTAAAACTGGGGAACGCTGGGAGGAGTCTCGTGGAGGAGGAGGAGCATTCCAAAGTTTAAGCTCAGCCTATCAGGACGAAGACTGAACCAACCCAATCAAATGGATGCTCCGAGCAGCTCGTAGGAGAATCTAAGGAGTTCTGAATTCTCTGTCTTCTATCCAGTTCTGGTTGTGCTACCTTGTTTCTCTCCCATTTCTGAAATGCACAGGTAGTCCTCGAGGTACGAACCTAATGGAGCCTTGCCCATTAGGTTTGTAAGTCAAAAAAATTCATCAAAGAATCGGCACTCAATTTTACAAATTTTAAAGATCAAATTCACTGATTGAATCCAATGGTGGTTAAATGAACGAAGATCTGACTTATTATTTCCTCCAATTCATTTCTGGCATTATTAATTGAACTTATTAACTTTCCCGCCAGCCACCTATCAGCTGTTTTCCATCCAGTCGTCCACTGAGGAACTTAAACCACCTCTAAGCAGACTTGCAAAACTCTCTGATTGCAGTTGCTTTTTTTAAAAAAAAAAAAAAAAACCATTTGCTGAGGGCTAGCACAAGTGTCTTCAGACAGCTACCCAGAGGGGAGCGGGGCGGTAATTTACAGAACTCTCTGATTGCAGTTGCTTAAAAAAAAACCCACTTGCCACTAATTAGCTTATGAATCTCCAGCCAGGCACCCAGAGAGAAATGGAGGAAGGATTTACAGAACTCTTGACTTGCAACAGTAACAGAGATGGAAGAGATGTTGAGGTCATCTAGAATAATCCACTGGTTTCACAGACAATATTTCTGATAAATGCCTATCCAGTCTCTTCTTAAAAGCTTCCAGTGATGAGGCACTCACAACCTCTGGAGGCAATTTAAGGTTAAAACCTACAAACTATAGTAATATACACTAATCTCCAAAATAAAAGCAAGGAATCACAACAGTGCTTTATGGAGATGCTGGAGATGTAGCATTTCTACAAGCAGTTTGGGGCAAATGCAAACAAACTTTATTTTTGCAAAGTACTGTACTTACAAACACAATAGTTTGCAAAGTATAATACTTAAACAGCAGAGCAGTTCCCAAAGTGCTTACAAACCAACAATACAGTACTACAGAATAGCGAAAAAGGGTATTTTAAAATACTTACAGAAGCAATTCTAGCACTCAATTCTGGCACTAGTCCTCAAGAAGGTTCTGACCAGTTCTCAAGAACCGATAGTGGAAATTTTGAGTAGATTGGAGAACCAGCCAATACCACCTCTGACTAAAGATTTTACACTATCCTTCCCCTGCCACGCCCACCAAAACCGGTAGTAAAAAAATTTTTGAATCCCACCACTGTCCTCAAGCCCATGCAGCACCTAAAAAACCAAAAACAGACTCAGTGCTGTGCCAGCTGCAAAAATCACTGGATCTTGTTTGGCTGGATGACCAGGGACAAAAAAAAAAAAAACATTGCCAGCTTCAGGAAATTGCATGTCGTAACCACAAATGGTAAGTCACAGAGTTAAAAATGGTCACCGCTGCAGCGGTGACTGAATTCAAGTCACATGGCTACAGCATATGTTTTATTTTTATTCATAAACATTTTGAATACAGTGTATTGTCAGGGAATATCATTAACGAAAAAGCAAAGGAAAAAATAAACAAGTATCAACATATATATATACTAGTAACCATAATGATAGTGTAACGAAGTAATGTTAATGAAATTTCTTTCTATTAGCTTATTTATAGTTCTGTTGGTTATATCAACATGTTTATAATTATCCACCCTCTGTATTTGATTCTTACATGACAATAATCTTTCTTTACCTAATTTCTACCTCTTATCTCTAACCATTTGTAAAATCTGTTCCATGTTAAGTAATATTCTGTGTCTTCTTTATCCTTTATTTTTAATGTCAATCTATCCATCTCTGCACAGTCTAGTATTTTACAAATTATATCCTATACAAATTATGGTGTGTTCTCATTTTTCCAATATTGTGCAAATATAATCCTTGCAGCTGTCAATACATGCAAAATTAGATATACAATCCTTTTATCATATCCTTGTGCATTATACCCAACAAAAATATTTCTGGTTTCAAGTCTATTTATTGCTTAATCATCTTTTCTAACTGTAGGAAGTTGTCACCTACCCCTCTCCTAGAAAAATGAAGTATCTTAGAAAATATTAAAAAGGCAGAATATTTCCCCTAAAAGAGTAGAAACTCAGAAGCAGCAACTTACCGCAGAAGCAGAAACTCAGCCCCCCAGCTTTGCTAATGGACCATTACTCTGGCCTAGGCCAGCCTATTTTACATAACAAAGATCTCCAGGTAGAGCTGTAATAGGAATTGCCCAAAGCCCTTTCATTACATCATCATCCAGCAAGGCTCAACCAAGCCTGGAACTCAGGACAGCCTACAGAGTTGCCCCTGCATGGATCCATGTGAATCAGACAACCAATCAGAATACAAGCTCAAATTCAAATCCCAACAGAGGGTATAAAACCCAGGCACTTTCAGCATCTCAGCCCTTCCTTCTTTCTTCGTCCAAGCCATGTGATCCTGTCCACCATTAAACCATCTTTCCAAGCAGTCACCATGTTTCCAGTTTCTTTCTTCCCCACTTGGAACTGAACCCAGAAGGATAATTCTTCCAACACAACCATGTGTGTTTTTTTGTCCAATATTTTCTTGCTTTCATACAAGTCCACCACATATGATACTAAGTACCCGGAGTTTGATTACACTTCTAACATTGGTGGACATCAACATTTTTGCCAATCTTGCTGGTGGCAAATGCTACCTATAAAACATTTTATAAAGATTTTGGCAGAGTATATGACTGGAACTGGAATAGAGCTTGGTAACAAGGTCAGCCAATGAATAGGCATAGCAACTAAGTCAGCCAACAAGGACTGTTTTGGAAACTGAAACTAGAAGTAGCCTAGGCTGGAAACTGAAAGTAGAATTAGCCTAGGCTGGAAACTGAAATTAAAAGTAGCATAAGCGTGGCTCTATATTAAGTTCTGCAACTCTGCCACTATGTTAAGCTCTGCAGCTCTGAAGCTATGTTGAGCCCTGAGCCTGTCTATTGAAAATGAAACTGCTTCTCTCCTTTGCTGTGTATAATGCTTGCCTGCTGAACTAAAGTGAAACTGATGTCTGTTTCTGTGTGCTACTGAAGTTACTTGCAACATGTTTCCGTATGAGTTTGCTCCACGTTGGAGAAATCTACAACTGGTTTGTAAAATCTACCTATTATGTTTATAAAGACATTAAATGAAGCATCAGACATCTGTGTTTATTTTTCTGGTGCTGAATTAACGCTGCAAAACTCTAAATAGGTTATGGGCCCAGAAGGCCAGAAAAAGATTGAATTATAATTAAACCTGAGAGACTGCCTGTGTTAAAAGTAAGAAACAAGGCAAGAGGCTTTTCCCTAAGTGAAAGGGAAAGTTTACCAAATTAGATCTCCATGAAGCATATTACAGAATCCACATCAGAGAAGGAGATGAATGGAAAACTGCTTTCAACACCCCCTTGGGCAATTTTCAGTTCAGAGTAATGCTATTTGGACTAAAGGAGCCCCAAGGGGTCTTCATGCAGCTCATAAATGAAGTTTTACATCAATATTTGTATAAAGGGGTTCTGGTCTACTTGACAGACATTCTTAGTTACAATGAAACTCTAGAAGAACACATCAAGTTACTGAGAAAAGTATTAAAAAGACTTTTAGATGCAAAGCTGTATGTAAAGCTATCCAAATGCTTAATTCCATAAAGAGTCATTGGATTATCTTAGCTATCGCATTTCAAATCAGAGGATAGAAATGGATCCAGCTAAAATGAAAGCTGTCCTGGATTGGCAATCCTGGGATTTGCAAACTTCTACCGACAGTTCATCTCCTCATTTGCAGAGATTGCATTACCGATAACCGAACTACTGAAAACCGGGAGTGGGGGGACAACCAAGACAAAACCTGGACAACCGCTAAAATGGACTTTCGAATGCCAAAAAGCTTTTGAATTGTTAAAAAGTCATTTCGCACAGGAAACAATTCTAGCATTGCCTTTTATAGTGAAAGCCGACGCTAGCGACGTAGCAGTGGCAGCTATTCTACTCCAGGAAAATGATAATGGAGATCTACAACCCTGCGCATATACATCCAAAAAATTCACAAACACTTTAAGAAGGTGGGCTGTATGGGAAAAAGAAGCTTATGCAGTTTGTTGGGCTTTACAAACTTGGAGATAATTTTTAGAGGGCAGCGACATTCCGTTCAAAGTGTGGACAGACCATACAAACTTAGAAGCTCTAAAAACACCCAGGAAACTGTCTCCTAAACAAATTAGATAGGTTCAATACTTCAAAAGGTTCAATTTTTAATTGAAGTACCTCCCAGGGGGGAAAAATAGCAAAATCTCTAAGCATAATCTTTGAAAAATCTTTCAGGAGCAGCTCCTTGCCAAAACTATGGTCGTAAGCCATGGTCATCCCCATCTTCAAAAAGGGAGACCCCAGCCTAGTTGAAAATTACAGACCAATTTCTTTACGCTGCTTCACCTGTAAAGTCATGGAATCAATTATTAACCAATCCATCATCCTCCACTTAGAAACAAACAACCTACTCTCTAATAAACAATTTGGTTTCAGAAAAAAACTATCCTGTAATCTGCAACTCTTACGCTGCAAAAACATATGGACTAACAACTCGATCAGGGCAAAGCAATAGGTGCAATCTACATAGACTTCTGTAAAGCCTTTGATTCAGTGGTACACGACAAACTACTCCTAAAACTTAAATCTTACGGTATCTCTGGACACCTGCATAACTGGATAGAAACATTCCTGTCAAACAGACAACAAATGGTCAAAATTGGGAGCGTCCCATCAAATTCTGTACCTGTCAACAGTGGTGTCCCCCAAGGCAGTGTTCTAGGACCAACTCTTTTCAGACTCTACATAAATGACCTCTGTGATCATATTAAGAGCAATTGTGTTCTCTTTGCTGATGATGTAAAGCTATTCAACACCACAGACAATTCTTCACTCTAAACAGTTAACCTAATCTTATGTAGCTTTTTCTCTGGTAATACTACACTAATAACTAGAGCATGCAAAACATTTGCTAGACCAATACTCGAATACAGCTCATCAGTCTGTAACCCACACTTTAGTAAGTCCAGAAATATTTCACAAGAAGAGTTCTCCACTCCTCTACTCGTTGCAGAATATGCCACCAGGCTTGAAATTCTAGACCTAGAAAACTGAGAACTATGCCGTCTTCGGTCCGGTAAATCATACATTGCAATGTCCTACCTATCAATGAGTACTTCAGCTTCAACCACAACAATACAAGAGCAAACAATAGATACAAACTCAAGGTTAATCGCACCAAACCTGATTGCAGGAAATACGACTTCAGCAACACAGTGGTCAGTCTGGAACACTCTACCTGACTCTGTGGTTTCTTCCCCAAACCCCAAAAACTTTAACCTTAAGACTTTCTACTATTGACCTCACCTCTTTCCTAAGAGTTCTGTAGGGACGTGCATAAACGTATCAACGTGCCTACTGTCCCTGTCCTATTGTTTCTTTTATATATATTTGTTTTATTTTTCTTATATGTATCCATGTATTCATAACTATGTTTTTACTTATACCTATTATCTTGTAAGCAATTGACAAACCAAATAAATAAAAATAAATAAAATAATAAAAAAACTACTAGCAAATGTGCTGTCTAGGAAACCCCAATTTGACAGTAAGCGAGAAGAAATATTTCACCCAATCATTCCACCATCCTCTCAGGAAACAGTTCAGGGGCAGGTCTTGAGACGGTTATCTGGGAAGAGTTCGATCCTGTGACCGCTGAGGGTGTGGACAGACCTCTGGGGAGGCTGAATGCCACCACATGTTTATTGGACCCGTGCCCTTCCTGGTTGGTTTCTACCTCCAGAGAGGTGACACGAGGCTGGCTCCAGGGGATTGTCAACGCTTCGTTGACAGAGGGGGCGCTTCCGACCGCCCTGAAAATGGCGGTGGTGCGGCCCCTACTCAAGAAGCCTTCCCTGGACCCGGCTCTTTTGAATAACTATTGTCCTGTCTCCAACCTTCCCTTTGTGGCGAAGGTTGTTGAGAGTGTGGTGGCGCGTCAGCTCCCTCAGTATCTGGAGGAAGCATCCTATTTAGATCCGTTCCAATCGGGCTTCAGGCCCGGGCACAGTACCGAAACAGCATTGGTCGCGTTGGTAGATGATCTCTGGAGGGCCCGTGACAGAGGTTATTCCTCTGTCCTGGTCCTCTTAGATCTGTCAGCGGCTTTTGATACTATCGACCATAGTATCCTATTGCGGCGGTTGGAGGGGTTGGGAATTGGGGGCACCGTCTTGCGGTGGTTCTCGTCCTTCCTCTCGGACCGCTCGCAATTGGTGTTGACGGGGGGGAGAGGTCCACCCCTAGGCCCCTCATGTGTGGGGTGCCTCAGGGGTCGGTCCTCTCCCCTCTTCTGTTCAACATCTATGTGAAGCCGCTGGGAGAGATCATCCGTGGTTTTGGGGTGAAATGCCATCTTTATGCTGATGACACTCAGCTTTACATCTCCACCCCAAGCCACCCCAACGATGCTGTGGAGGTTATGGCCCGTTGCCTGGAGGCTGTGCGGAACTGGATGGGCGAGAACAGGCTTCGACTCAAACCTTCCAAGACTGAGTGGCTGTGGTTTCCGGCGGCCCGATATAGTCAGCTGACTCCGTCGCTGGCTATTGGGGATGAGATCTTGACCCCCACAGAAGGGGCCCGCAATCTTGGTGTCCTCCTGGATGTACGGCTGTCTTTGGAAGATCATATTACGGCCGTCTCCAGGGGGGCTTTTTATCAGGTTCGCCTGATACGCCAGATGCGGCCCTTTCTTGATCAGGACGCCTTACGCACAGTCACTCATGCCCTGGTCACCTCCCGTCTGGACTACTGTAATGCCCTCTACATGGGGCTCCCTGCGGGGAGCACCCGGAGGCTTCAACTGGTACAAAATGCAGCCGCGCGGGTGGTTACGGGGGCGTCGAGATACTCCCACGTGACGCCCCTCCTGCGCGAGCTGCATTGGTTGCCAGTGGCCTTTCGGGTTCGCTTTAAAGTACTGGTTTTGGTCTTTAAAGCGCTCCATGGCATCGGACCAGGATACTTACAAGACCGCATTCTGCCAGTAGTCTCCCACCGACCGGTGCGCTCCCACAGAGAGGGTCTCCTCCGGGTCCCGACGCCTTCTATGTGTCGTCTGGTGACCCCGAGGAATAGGGCCTTCTCTGTGGGGGCACCCGCCCTTTGGAATGGGATGCCCCCTGGATTACGAACGACCAGTGACCTGAGGGCCTTCAGACGTGACCTGAAGACCTGGCTCTTCGAGCAGGCCGGCCTGAGCTGACTAATGGGATTTTAAATGGGGTTTTTAGATTACTTGGGACGGGGTATGATGTTTTATTGATTTTAATTGGGGTTTTTAGATTTGGGACAGTCTAGTGTTTAATTCTTTTTTAAATAATTTATACTTTGTTTACTCATATTTTAGTTGGCTGTTCACCGCCCTGAGTCCTTCGGGAGAAGGGCGGTATATAAAACTCAGAAATAAATAAATAAATAAATAAATAATCAGATAACATAATCAGAGTTGAAAGGGACCTTGTAGGTCATCTAGTCCAACCCCCCGCCCAAGCGGGAGATCCTACACCATTTCTGACAAATGGCAGTCCAATCTCTTCTTGAAAGTCTCAAGTGATGGCGCTCCCACAATTCCGAGGGCAAGCTGTTCCATTAGTTGATTGTTCTCACTGTCAGAAAGTTTTTCCTTATTTCCAGGTTAAATCTCTCCTTGTTCAGTTTCCATCCATTATTCCTTGTCTGGCCTACAGGCGCTTTAGAAAATAACTTGACCCCTTCCTCCCTGTGGCAGCCCTTCAAATATTGGAAGACTGCTATCATGTCTCCCCTGGTCTTTCTCTTTACTAGATTAGCCAAGCCCAGTTCCTGCAACCGTTCATTCTATGTTTTAGCCTCCAGTCCCCTAATCATCCTGGTTGCTCTTCTCTGTACTTTTTCTAGAGTCTCAACATCTTTTTTATAATGTGGTGAACAAAACTGGATGCAGTAATCTAGGCGTGGTCTTACTAAGGCTTTATAGAATGGTATTAATACTTTCCTTGATCTTGATTGTATCCCTCTGTTAATATAACTTAGGACTGCATTAGCTTTTTTGGCTGCTGCTGCACATTGCTGGCTCATATTTAGCTGACTGTCCACTAAGACTCCAAGATCCCTGTCAGTTACTGCTATTGAGCCTGGTTTCACCCAGTCTATATGTGTACTTTTGGTTTTTCTTGCGTAAGTGTAGGACTTTACTTTTTTCTACATTGAATTTCATTTTGTTAGATACGGCCCATTGTTCAAGCCCGTCAAGATCCATCTGGATCTTGAGCCTATCTTCTTGGGTGTTAGTTATTCCTCCCACGTTACTCCGCTGCTTCGCAGGCTGCACTGGCTCCCTGTGGCCTACCGGATTCGATTCAAGGTGGTACTGATGGTATTTAAAGCGCTCCATGGCTCGGGACCTGGGTACTTACGGGACCGCCTGCTGCCATCGTCAACCTCCCGCCGCCCAGTACGCTCCCACAGGATTGCCCTGCTTGGGGTACCGCCACCTGGCCGTTGTCGGCTGACGGCCCCGAGAGTTCGGGCTTTCTCTGTGGGGGCTCCCTCCCTATGGAATGATCTTCCCCCGGAGATACGGTCTATGACGGATATCCTGACCTTCCGGCGCGCGGTGAAAACTTTATTTTTTAATCAGGCCGGCCTGGCCCAGTAACTGTGTTTTAGGTTTTTAATTAAATTTTAACTGGGGTTTTTAGCTTTTAACTTTTAAATTGAATCTGAATTAGACAGCCGGATTAAATTATTTAATTTATTTTTAACTGTATTTATTGTATATCTTGTATGTTTTAGTAGGCTGTACACCGCCCCGAGTCCCTTTTTTGGGAGAGGGGGCGGTATAGAAGTTTAAACAAATAAATAAATAAATAAATTCCTGCCAGCTTAGTATCATCTGCAAATTTGTTAAGTTCCCCTTCTATTCCTCATCTAAGTTGTTTAAGAAAATACTGGGACTGTTTAATTAGACAGAGAGATAATGGGTGATTAATACTTAGATTCTGCAAGGTGCTGGGGGATAACATAAATAAATTTATAGTTATGAAATAGGGACATATAGATTGATAAGATGGAAAACAGAACTGTAATTTCCTGATAATGGAATTTAATGCTCTTTTCCTTTATGTATAGAGATAATTGTAACAAATAATGGAATATGTTTATTAAATATATTGAAATATTCCTAGGATTGGAATGCAGGCTTTTTTGTCTAAATATAAATGGAATAATTAATGGAATACGTGTATTAAATATATGGAAATAAATGAAACAATACAGGAGGAGAACTGAAATGGAATTAACATCAGGGTTTAGGATTAAATGAGTAGATCAATACGTTTTTTTAAAAAGTGTAAATACATCTTATGAAATTAAAAGGGGAAAAACCATGCAGAATCTGATTTATATATGCTATGTAGTTTTAAAGGGATTATTAATTTTAATGTTTTAGGTAATAAAATGTTAAACGTTTAATGGGATTTAAAAGGGGAGATAATGAATATGTAACTGAAGAGGTGGCGCACTTAAATTGATATTTTAGGGGGAAAACCAATTTTTTATATCTTGTTTCTATTTTTATCTGGCTGTACACTGCCCCGAGTCCCTTTTTTGGGAGAGGGAGCGGTATAAAAATCTAATAAATAAATAAATAATAAATAGGAGTGTTTTTAATTAGAATTTAAGATGAAATATACAAATGTGACAGCTAAAAGTACTAAAGTATAATAATTATGAAGCTAACATAAGTGAATTAAATAATGAGATAAGCATTTAGAATAATACAATAAAATAGAAAATGTATAAAAGCATTGTTAAGATAAGAAATTGAATACAAAAGTTGAATATGTAACTATGGCCATTATTTGTACATATATGTGAAACCTATAATCATGCTGTTCACTAAAAAGAGATGTTAAAATTTGGAAAATTGAATAAAACTTGTTTTTTTAAAAAAGAAAATAGACGTTGGCTTACCTGATTTCTCAGCATGCCTTGGGAGAATCCACACATATGGGTTGAATCTGCCTTTCTGCCCAGAGACTGAGTCATCAACCTTTGCCATGCCTCTTCCTGTCGGACCAGGAAGTCCCCAGTCCCTAGTCACGACGAAGGATCAGCCACTTGATGATCTTCTTTGTGGCGTTGGCTCTGCCTCCCACCTGGACACTAGATCAGATGGTTGCCAGGGTGGGAGTGGATTCTCCCAAGGCATGCTAGAAATCACGTTCAGGTAAGCCCACGCCTATTCTCCAGCATGCCTATGGGAGAATCCACACATATCAGACATACCAAAGCTGGCAGTCCCTATGAATGGGAAGAAGTCTGGTCCTGTGAACCCATCTGTATGTACTCATTGTAGCACTCTTCTGCCGAAGGCTGCCTCTGCCGAGAGTATGTGTCTAGTTTGTAGTGCCTTACGAAAGGAGAAGGGGAGGACCACGTCGCTGTCCTGAAGATGTCCTCAAGTGAGGCTTGTGTCGCCCAGGCAGCTGTGGTAGCTGCACTTCTTCTTGGATGGGTGGTTACTCGTCTGAGTACTGGAAGAACCTGAGTCTCGCAGGCCTTGGCTGATCCAATGCCCTATGGTCAATGATGAAACTTTGGTACCCATGGAAGACAGTTGAAATGAGACAAACAGGGCTTCAGTTTTGCGATACGTCAATGTTCTTTTGATATATCTGCGGAATGCCCTCCTTACATCCAGCTTACTCCATATCATGAGATGGAGTAGGGCTGAAGTCAGGTAGAACTATTTCCTGAGCCCTATGAAAGTGGGAGTTGATTTTAGGGATGAAGGAGGGGGTCCAGGCGCAGAACTACCCTGTTTGTGTGGAAGGTGCAGAGGTCTTCTCTGACAGAAAGAGCTGCTAACTCCGATATGTGCCTGGCCAAGCTTCAGCCAATCCTTCCACATTCCAATGAGAGCTCAACAAAGAAGTTTGGAGAGGGTCAGGATCAATTCCAGACATTCACTGTTCAATATGAAATATTTATGGCAAGCAGGCCAATTGAATTTCCCACCAACTGCAATAAAGTGACTTTTCTGCTGAGTTTGCTAAAGGAAGCAGCAGCCAAGTGAGCAATGCAGTTCATTGAGGAGAACAAACTGATGCTGGACAATGATCAGAACTTCATGTATAAATTCAAAGAACACTTTTGGGAACCCAGATAGAAAATCACTGTTAGTTTAGAGATTGGGAAGCTGGCAATGTAGGGAGGACTATCTTAGCACCAATTGTCTAGTGTTGAAAGTGGCTGGGTGAGGACCTAAGAGACAAGCTGGTGAGGAATGGTACCCCCAAACCCTGAAAGAGCTATTCCAATGTTGTGTAATAATAGATGCCTCTGGAAGAGTTAAGGCGGGAAGCAAAGAGTAAGGAAAAATAATTTCCAGTCTATGTTCCCCCATACTACCCTGCCCAATAGGTTTCTCAGAATCTAGTGTGGAAGAACCCATGCAAATCAGAGCAGCCAAGAGATCCTTGTATTCAGTAGAGAAGCAAAGAAGGGATGGTGGCCTATAATTTTACTACAGGACCTCTTGGATACATAACCAGGGAATTCCCTGTAAAGGAGCTAATGTTGGATACAGCAATTAGACGCAAACCTTGTAACAGAGCACGTAGTCCACAACTGATCAGCTTACTCTGAAGCAGCATAATAAGGAAATTTTTCTGGGGCCCCTTTCAGGTGTTCCAAAGGGAGGCCTTCCACCATGTGATAAGCGCTAAGTTGGGTGACTGCAGGCAAACATACTGTCAACTCTGAAGTGAACCTGGCTGAGGTCATTTTTATGGCTTCAAGGTTGCCACAAGATAGAGAGGGGGGAAATAGTTAGCTGGGTTTTTTTAGTCAAAATGAAAAGTTTTCTTATGGGAACCAATGACATTTCAACAAGTGGCAGGGAAGAGGAGGAGTAAAGTTAACAGAGCGACCGGTCTGCACCTCCATTGGATAATGTAACTGATGACTGGGGGGAAAGGGGGAACTTTCATTTTTAATTAGATGAAAACCACGGTGTCAGCTCTGAGATTCAGTTGCCAAAAAATGAAAAGGGGGGTGGAGGAGTTGGAAACTTCAAGGTTATTCCGTGTGTCACATTAAGAAATTCCAGCTGCAGTTAATTGGTTTTCGTGATTAATGAAGTGTAGAAGTGGGAGGAGAGAAGGTGGATTTTGTGTAACGCGCAAAAATGACTTTCACTTTTGGAAATGCCTTAGAAGTACCAGAGCTGTTCCTAATAAATCAGTTGGAGATTATATTGTCTCGGGGGGACTGATTACCATGGATAATTTCTAGATGCCTAACACATGGGAACTTTCAGAGTCATTTTTCATCAGCTGTGACAATACGGTATATCCAATAAATTGTTCTTTGAGCAATGTATCTCGGAGTTGTACCTTGAGCCTCGGAATTTTGCTTTCAATGGGTGCATTACTTGGAACACTGACATTAAATCAACTCTCCACAATGCTCTGATCTAACTGGAGCTGCTCTCTGGGGTCCTGAGCCCCAGCTGCTCACCTGATCTACCGAAGGAGCAGAGAAAAGTCAGGGAAGATTGCAGAGATGGAAAAGTGAGGAGAGGAAATAATGGGCATCAGTGCTGTCCCCCTGGAGAGTTTGCAGATGCCCCATGGAAAGCCAGCAAGTGGAGGCAGCGGTGGCTGGGATTGCCGTAAAAGTGGCAGCCCAGCTGAAAGACCACACAAAATGGCTAACTACCAGAGACCTATACCAGGTGGAGGAGGTCTTCAGGCATCGGAGCTTGGTCTAGGGTCTGGCAAGAGACTTCCCCGTGTCCTTGACATGGGAGCCCATGGACACCTGTTCCCTAATGAAGGGCAAGGGGACCTTTGGAGCTGGACGAGTCCAGGGACTGGAGATACTAGATGACATTTCACAGCCAAACCCTGGAGGGTTTGCTGGAGAAGTTCAACAGGATAAGCCTTGATAGCTTGGGATAAGCACACCGGGCTGAGTGAGCCAGAGTGATCCTCAGCCAGCTGATCCTGATGTTCCCTCCCTGACAGGATCAAGCTTCTGTTCCAGCAGTCCAAGCAGCTAGCCCTCCACCAGTCCCCTCAGCACAGTCAGGGCTGTGGTGAAGCCCAAGGCATCATAGAGGGCCACCTGTACCACCAACCAGGGTGCAAGGTGCCTCCCGGCTGGGTTTACTACCCTGAACACAGCTGGGTCCAAGTACAATGAGCCCCTGAGGGGATGCTATCGCAGCCTCCTGTGCCCGTTCCTCTGCCTCCCCATCCAGCCGCTCCACCATCGATTAAGGTCAATGGGGACGCAGATAAACTCGTGTTTTTCCTGAACCAGGTGTGGGCACACATTGATGACTATGGCCCTGGCTACCCCACCAAACAAGCTGTGTTCCGAGCTGCCAACCTAGAAGGACAAGAGACTGAGTGGGTGACCCAGCTCCACGACGAAGATGCACCGGAGCTGGGAAACATTGACACCTTCCTAAACAAGCTGAGGGCTAGATTCGAAGATGAGTCCCAAGCCCAGAAAGTTGAAGCGAAGATCCATGAAATCAGACAGAAAAGTCACCCTGCCCATTTAGAAGGATTGCTGGGAAGCTGCAGCACTGGCCGGAATGATTCCTGATCTACTTCTTTAAGGAAGGTCTAGATCCAGAACTGTTTCATACGTGTGTCTGTCAAGGAGTCCCCGACCGCATTCATGAGATCATAGAATTCATAATACTCTATGTAAGTGTCTAAGGAATGATCAGATAAGTATAGCCAGCAGCTTGATAGTGGGTGGGAAAAGAGACTCTGAAGGGAATCTTAGTTTCTTGGGCTGTAAAGGAGTCTATGGAAGGATTTTAGACTTGTAATATATTTGTAGCTTCTCAATAACATAGTTTTACAATAAAGTGGTCATGTTTCCTGTCTGGTGTACTTGGTAAGGCTGACATGGTATTAGTAAAGATAAAAGTCAATAGTATGCTATGTTAAGCTTGTGTTGCATTTTCAAAACAGAGCTACTTTTATTTGATCCAAATTACACAACACAATTATTGAAAGTCCTGATGTGTTAACGTCTTTTGAATTACTGTCTATTGAATCAGTTGGGACAAGCTTATTATTGTCTTTCATCCAGACAGTCACTCTTTCTTGTAATTCTGAATATTTGGGAAATTCATTCATTTATTAATATTGAGACAAGTAAGCAGCTAGCTAGTTCATGCTTCAGAGTCATTTTGGGGGAGCTTTCCTCTGGTTAAAATTCAAAATGGCATGGTGCATGAGATCCCAATGCTTCTCCTAGGGACCTCTTCACCTTCATCTCTTAATATTAATCCTTATACCAGCTAGAGTTTTGAAGCATTGCCAATTCAAACTGACAATATTAATGTTCCAAGAAATGCTTAAAAGAATCGAGTAATTTGAGTAACTTGATTCCTGTTCCTATATGCTTAATTCATAAAATTAAAGTACCTTAGTTTTTGCTCATGTCAGAATAACAATGTAGTATTTTAAAGCTTTTCCCTATCTAATTTCTACTATATATAATCAACTTCCCACTGAACTATATTTGGAGTCTAAGATTTAAAAAGACCCTTAAATGCTTCTCTTTTCAGGATCTTTAATAAAGTTGGAATAACTTTCCAATGTCAGTAGTCAATATTTGTTATAACTATTGTAAAACTTGAATTAGATAATGTTTTAAATTTATTTTACTGTTACACTATTGCTACTGGTTAATACTACGTTGTGATTTTTATTCTTTTCTTTGTTCTGTGCTTATCTACAAGCAAGTGCCAAATAAAATTACTGAAGTACAGGTAGTCCTTGATGTATGACTGGTTGCTTAGCAATGGTTCAAAGTTATGATGGACCCCGAAAATGGAACTTACTAGCTGAATTCTAAATTCTGGGTCCCTTACGGCCAGATATCTGAATTTTGGGTATTCAGCAAGAAGCTCACATTTATTACCATTTGCAGTGCCCTGAGTCACATGACCACAATTTACAATAAACTTGTGTGACCTCCCTCACCATAAAATCACTTTAAGTGGCTTAATAATGATTTTAACACAAAAATGAAAAATACTGAAACGAAAGGTAATACAAGTACAAAAAATGGAAGCTCATCCCATTAAAGTATTCAGGTTAATTTAACCATATTTTAGCCAAGGAAGATGATGGCACTATGTGGAGTTATTATTGGCAGAATGTATTGTGATCTAAATCAGCAATCATAAGTTACCACAAACTTATCTCAAAAGAAGATAGATGAAAATTATCAAGAGGAAGCATCCCACGAGTAACCCTACACTTAGGCCCTTACCGCTATGCTGAGCCAACAACAGACCGCATCTTCTCTTCCTGGGCACAGAAAAGCATGGCATAAAACAGAGACTTTCTTCACTTTCACTCAGCCCTCAATAACTTTGTCATACAAAGATAAAATGTCAGAAGAAAATGCAGGACTGCTTTGTTGTTTTTGTTGGACAGTACAATGTGGCAGGTTTAATCAAGAAACAAGTCTAATTAGCGCAAGGTATACTTGGGGAGAAGCCACAAGCTTCTCATATTTTGGAAGCAATTTGGGTATGGTAAAATTCCTGGAATAATACTGGTCAGTGAGGGTGCATCTTGCATACCAATTTGCCTAATTCCTTACTTCAAAATGTTTCTGGAACTGACCTTGGTTTGCTTCTAAATTTCTCATTCATTTGTTCTTTTCAATGCTGTTTTTCAGTGAGTAGTACCTGACTTTGGACCAAACTTATGCTATGATGTAGCTTGATAGATTTGATGTGACAATAACACAATAATAAGCTACTTTTTTAAAAAGCCAAAGGAAAGGTATAAGAAGCAAAGAGGAATATCAAGCTCAATATGTATCAGCAACTCCATGTAAGAAAATAGGACTAAGAATACAAACAATCTCAATTTTCAATTTCAAAGTGAGCCTGCATTTATAATTCAATGGACACTGAATAGGGTAAAAAAAAGTTGGGAGACCAAGGATGAAGATTGATACCAATAATACTACAGACATCATATGCTTCTGATTAATTAGCATAATAGGTAAGTAATTAACATGATGTGTTTCAATTTTCATATTTTAAAACTTAATATTGGAGCAGATCTATTGTACCTAGTGTTAAGAGTGGCTTGGAATCAATGGCCATTAGCAATAACAGATTCCTTTATCTGCCCTGACTATGCAACCCAGACTACTTTAAATAGAGAGGATGCCACATTCTTTTGAAGTGCAGTAACATTAGTTATATAAAAAATGGCCCAGAATAGAGCTTGGCTTCAGAACTGAGTAAGAGAAGCAATGATGTATTAGTGTGAAGTGCCTGCTCCCAAAGTGACCTCAAGCTTGCAGGTACTAATGGCATGTAATTCTGACAAGAAATGTCAAGGCACAACCTGAAGGCCCTGGCCTGAATAAAAGAGACACAGAGTGTTCCTCTGTTGTAGGGAGACTATTCACACAATCATTTTTGAAAGAGTGATCTTGAAGCCATAGGCTTAAAAGAATTCTTCAACAATACCCACAAAAAGATTCAATTGCCGTAGTGGCAGTAAAGAAATTAAGGTATTTCATGCTGTTCTCAGTGTGAGAATGTGAAGTAGAGAGTGTGTCCCAATAGAAACTAATCTTTTGAATATTTAGGAATAACATTTTTGTGAGGCAGGATTTGCAAGTTTGATGCACGTAAACATAAAGAACAATGGAATTTTTTCAACTAACTTAATTTTACAGCCCTGCATAAAAATACAACATTTGAAAACAACTCAGCTGAGCTGATAATTCATATCCAAACATATGTATTAGATTATAAGTATATAGAAACCTGCAAAATAAACAAGTAAATAAAAGACATTGAAAGGGACGGGGACTAGGGAGGAGAGAAGTGATTGGCAATGAGGTAGAAGAAAGAAAACTAAGCGTTGACTTCCAACTCTCTGTTGTCAGTAAAACAGGGCATTACATCAAAATCACAGCTTTTTGTTTTTCCATATAATAACCAATTCATTTCTATAAAACTATCAATCTAATCTGTAAAACCCAAAGTCCAAAATTACATTCTTTTTTCCACATCAAGCATTAAAAATTCAGAGGCAGTTTCTATGGTGGGTGGAAACAAAAGTTACTTGTGTTTTTCTTTAATCATGTAGTTTCAGCCAGCTCCCTCACTTCTGCATCCATTTTCCAGGTAATATCAAAAGTTTCTTATATTTTTTAAACTGAGCTGTAATTCATGTTAAGAGGATAATATCACAAATCATATTCGGACTTGTTCTTACCACGTTCAGCTCTCCGCCGAAGTAACATGCCTATTCTGAACTATACTGACAAAGCCCCAATGGTTTTCCTTTCCACTCATGAATAGAATCAGAACAGAACAGAACAGAATACTTTATTGGCCAATGTATTGGGAGCACACAAGGAATGTGGCTTGGTGTAAATACTACTCAGTATCAAAGAAAAGATACATTCGATTAAGACTCAAGATCTAACATACAACATTATAATAGGTTCCAGGGTACAGATCAATATATTCAAATCATACAGGAAATGTCAATTAACTCGATAAGGATCAAGGGACGAAAGTTACAGTCCTACATCACAAGTGGAGAG